>CAMGYJ010000008.1:11008542-11313312 GCA_946122785.1 Linum tenue | reverse complement strand
TCTTCCTTTTGTTCGCTGAACTCAATGCGCAGCGTTTTACTCTGTTTCATTTTTGCTCAAGCATCGAGCTTGTTTCTACTCCAAGCTAACAGAAAAATGTGTTAAGCTGGATTGTCTTCTTCTGTAATTTCTTTGCCTATAAAGGCAGAACATCTCAATGAGAACAAGCAAGCTTAGGGTTTCACACCATCACAAACCTGGTTTCACACACGGCTGGTACTACTGCCTCACATTCAGCTGCAGAAATAATATTCGTCAGAATAATAATAATAATAATAATAATAATAATAATAAATTCCATTAAGCAGCTGTTTATATCTCCCTTCTGAGATCTTCTTCTCGATCTTGAGCCTCTTCCTAATGGGTTTGCTTATACAATACAGAAACGAAACTGCCATCGACAAAACTAGGCTGCACAGAGAAGAATCAAATAGGGCCGGCAGCATGCATGAGACGTACGACTACAGAACTCCTGTAATTTACGTAGTATTAATTTGGCGATTAGGGTCATCAACAAAAAAAAAGAGTCCAGTTAGTGACTGGTTTGAGAAAGGATAGTGGTGAATGGGTCATTGAGGAAAAAGGGAAAGCGGACATCACAACCTCTTATTATGGCCATCTTTTTACGATTGAAAATCAGGTCCTGAATATGGGGGAACGGGTGGCTGCTCTGCCTATTGCCCGTAGTGTTACCCCAGAAATGAATGCTGAACTGACTGCTGCTGTTCTCCCAGCTGAGGTTCGTCGAACTGTTTTTGCTATGGGATCTAAAAAAGCGCCGGGTTCGGATGGTTTCACGGGTAAATTTTTCAAGGCTTTCTGGGGGATTGTGGGTGATTCGGTGACGGAAGCAGTTTGCTCATTTTTTACGAGTAGTAGAATGCTCCGTAGCTTCAATCATACTTGGCTCACGTTGATTCCCAAAGTAGATTCGGTGGAGTCTATGACGCAGCTATGGCCAATCAGTCTTTGCCAATTCGTATATAAAATTATAACGAAAATTATGGCCGAGTGATTAGCATGTCTCTTACCTCGAATTGTTTCGGAGGGACAAAATGCGTTCATTAGAGAGCGGCAGATTGTTGAGAATATCCTCCTTGGCCACGAGTTGATGCATTACTTGAAAATCAAAAACCAAGGGAAGAAAGGGTACATGGCTCTTAAGGTTCACATGGAAAAGGCCTATGATAGAGTCGAATGGCCGTTTCTACTTGCACTTTTGGATAAGATGGGCTTCAATTCGGTATGGCGTGGTTGGATTCATGAATGCCTCCACTCTTCATCCTTTTCAGTTCTGATGAATGGTACTCCGGCTGGGTATTTCAGGCCTACCAGGGGTTTACGTCAAGGTGATCCTTTATCTCCCCTTTTGTTTGTGCTATGCACGGAAGGATTTGCAGCACTGTTGAAAAAGGCAATCTCGGAAAATCGGTTGGGTGGGGTCAAAGTTGCTCCGCGGGCTCCCAGAATTTCGCATTTGTTCTTTGCCGATGACTCTTACCTTTTCCTGCGTGGTGCCCTCCAGGAATGTGAGAACCTGATTGAGGTTTTGAATGAATACGAGGAACTGAGTGGTCAGCGGGTCAACCTGGCTAAGTCAGCGGTTTGTTTTAGCAAGAATATTAATCAGCCGGACCAGGAGTTCCTAGCTGCGATCTTGGGGGTTGGGGCGGTAGGGGTGCGTGATAAATATCTAGGTCTCCCTGCTCTAATTGCGCGTTCTAAAATGGAGACTTTTCGGTATTTGGAGGAAAAGCTTTTGGCTAGGCTTCAGGGGTGGAAGCAACGGACTTTGTCTTGGGCGGCCAAGGAGACTCTTATTAAGTCTATTGCTTTGGCGTTACCATTGCATGTGATGTCCTGCTTTAAATTACCCCTCTCGTTGTGTCGCCTTTTGGATAAACATGTGGCCCGCTTTTGGTGGGGTGAAAATGAGGGGCATGCTCGAGTACGATGGATGGCTTGGAGGGATTTATGTAGGAGCAAGCATGAGGGAGGGATGGGGTTTCGCCTGTTTGAACATTTCAACCAAGCTCTGCTTGCCAAAATAGGATGGCGTATTATTATGGAACCTGATTCCCTGTTGGCCCAAGTCTATAAGGGTAAGTATTTTCCTTCTGGGCATTTTCTCTCTGCCAAAGCGCGGTCTCGCCCATCCTGGGGGTGGCAGAGCGTCCTGTTTGGGAGAAATTTGCTTGAGATGGGTCTCAGGTGGCAGATTGGGAATGGCCGGTCGGCGTCTCTGCTTCGGTCCCCTTGGATACCTCAAATGCAGCTTGATCCTCCATGGTATAACCCGGTAGTGCTTCCGGCGGGGGGGGGGGGGGGACCCTGCTGTGGCCGAGGTAATTTGCCAAGGGGAGGGACGTTGGTGTGAGTCCAAACTCTGTCAATGGTTTGACCCCCCTACTTGCCGTTTCATTAACACTATTCCTTTGCCGCGCCAGAATCTGGAGGATCGGTTGATCTGGCATTTTACTCGGGATGGGGTGTTTTCTGTTAAGTCTGCTTACCACCTGGCTGTCTCTCTTGATATGAGGAAAGGTCGGTGGAGGTCGTCTATGAGATGGATGGACAAGGCCAGTAGGATCCGGTTGTGGGATGCTAACCTCCCCCCTAAGCTTAAAGTGTTTGTCTGGCAGATCCTGAACCGGATTCTCCCTACTACGGAGGCCCTCACTGAGAGAAATATCTCTGTTCATCCTCGGTGTCCGGTTTGTTGGGGTGGCCCGGAAACGATGGAGCATTTATTCCTCGATTGTCCAGTTGCGCGTGCGCTTTGGGGGTACTCAGGGTTGGAGTATTTAGGTGAGGGTTTGCCTAGGCATACTTTTCCTCTGTTCCTGAAGAAGTTGTTGGCCTTGGTCTCGGAGCCCCAACTGCTTATGCGAGTGGTCTCCGTCCTTTGGCGTATCTGGCGATCCCGGAATTGGGTGGTCTTTGAAAGCAAGCAGTATGCGTTCCCAGCTTTAATGCGTCAGCTTTCCCAGCAGGTGGAGGAATGGGTGGGCTTGCCTAAGGAGGCTTCCCCCCAACCTCCCCTCCCTGACATTGGTCAGTCTGGACGGTCTAATCCCGCTCCTGGGATTGTGTGCCAATGGGATGGGGCTACTAGGAAGGGGTCTCACTCGGCCGGGGGTTGGGTTCTCTTTGATACGACAGGGAATGTTCTCCTGGCTAGTGGGGTCCAGTTCTCGGGGATTGATGAGCCAGCTGTGGTGGAATTGCTTGTGTTCCGGGAGGCAGTGCAGTGGTGTTTAACTCATGGATTTTCAGAGGTACGGTTTGAAGGGGATGCTCAGGTGATCATTGATAAAATCAACAAGGCAGAGATTCGGGATAACCAGATGGGCGCAGTCCTTGAAGAAGTCGTACATGTTATTAGCGCTATCCCTGGTTTTAATGTTCGATTCATAGGTCGACGTAGTAATAGGGCAGCCCATTTGGTGGCTAGAAAAGCCCTCGCTTTATACCCGACTATGAGTCGTTTGTTTGATTTCCGAGCCTGGTTAGTGTCCAGGATGTAACTATGCTTTTCAATCAATATATGATTATCTTTTGTCAAAAAAAAAAAAACTAATTCCGTTTACCAGTATTGGGTCACAGGAGAGATAAAATGAACATTAATGGGGTGTTTAAAGTAATCATGCATGAATTTGTACGATTAAGTAAAACAACGAACCTTAAAAATTAAGTTTATCCAACTATAACAAAAAGATATTTAATTTGTACTAAAATAAAATTTACACACCATGTATGACTCTGATTTTAAGGTTATAAAGTCAGTTATCTTGACCACCCATATTAAAAAAAAATTTATTCATTTATCAAATAATAAATAAAATACTATAAAAAGTAATAAGTTTCGCGCTTCGGATTATATTAGTTCATTGAGGGTTTTACGGTTTATTATCTGGGCTTCACCAATGCCTTGGTACTCCACGAGAGAGGAGTAAGAATTTGCCTCTTTCCGATTTCTTTAGCTTTTATTTGTCCTTTTTATTTCTTCTGCAATTTAATAGAAAAAAGAAGTGAGGTTATTGTTTTCTAACAAATTACAACTTAGTCACTCTGATATATATTTTATATTTTGATATTTCAATTTTAATTTTAATGTGAAATTATAGATTTCACTTGAATCCACCAATTCAATCCACCAATTCTTTTGAATAAATCTATGAATTCATTTCACTATGTCATAAAAGTATAAATTTAGCTTGTACCATACAAGATGTTGTATCACTAAACTGTAGGAGAAGATTCGACCATTTTATATTTGCTAATTATGAAAAAATATTAAATAAATAATAAAAGAGAGACGACTCTAAAATCTTGCAAGAGCGAATGTATAAACTCATATAGTACATTTACGGGTACTAAACAAACCTTTATTAACTACATGTAAAAAGTATGCAACATGTACATAAGCAAGTGTTAATAAATTGGTAAGGTAAAAAGGGTTGACTGTCGTATTGACGACCAACTAAAAGAATTGGTCAAATCCTTTCCATTAGCTACTTCCTCTTTGTTTCATTTTTTACTCTCCTTCTATAACCTTTTCATTATTTCTTTCTTTGCCTTCTTTGTCTAACCCTTATTAGTATACTATTTTCGTGTATTCTAATCACAAGTATGAACGGGTAAATACACAACTTGCCAACAGTCTAGAGATTTAATAATTGAACCATGAACTACTAATCTTTTCAGCTCAATGTTGAGCCAAATTAAAAATAAATATATATGCTTCTTATTTATTAGAAAGTCGTCATTTTCCACTATGGCATTTAAAGACGTGAAATTTTAAGCGAGTTACAGTTTGTATTCATTTTGCTTCTCTCTAGAGTTTTTCATCCCCGGTTCATCCTTAATTTCGGCCTAGCGAGCCCTGTGGAAATCGATTCTCCACAATTATTTTAATTATATGATGACGATTATAAAGAAAAAATTGTAAGTAGAAGCGAATGAAGTAGTTGTGATTGTGGACTACACAATTATTTTAATTATATGACGGCAATAAATATTTCGTATTTCAAAAAAATGTAACTAATAATTTGAAAATTTTGATAGATTTGAAAACTGTATGAGCCTTCTATTTTTGTTGTCCTTCTGTTACTATCTTGTGCTCTAAACTTTGAAGCGCAATATGATAATTAGGTTTAGGATTTTGCTACGGTGACATGCATGTCACCGTGACATGGACTTTTCGGTCGACCGAATACAACTTGCGGTCGACCGAATGGGCTAATTCAGGTATGTTGGGTTCCTGAAGGCGGTCGACCTCTTACAAAATGCGGTCGACCGTTTTGGTGGTCTAACAGAATGAAAGGTCGACCCAAATATCGCATAGGCCGACCCTTGTGCACCTAACAGGTCGACCGCATTGTGAAGAGGTCGACCGCCTTCAGACCGTATCCGTATTGGATATGGATTCCAACACCAGAAAGGTTCAACAATTGGACAAGGAAACGAATTGGGTCGACCCATTCACGTCCTAAATCTCTATAAATACGAATATGAGTCCCCTTCAACGCCACCAAGTCTGAATTAGGTTTTTTCCGACTTAGAGCCTTTGTGAAGAAGATCGTTCGCGGTTGCTGTTGTACGTGTTGGAAGTGGTCGACCAGGTCTAAGGTGAGGTCGACCTAATGTAGCATTCGCCGTCTTCTTTTTTAATGCGTGATTTCCACCGGCTAACTTGATATATTGTTGGGTGCAGAAACCAATTCGGTCGACCGCGACGTCAAACAGGTCGACCTGACGAGACAATTCTTCGTATTTGAATTTAGGCCACAACACTTGTTCTGTACTTGCGAGGTAACCAAATCGGTCGACCTAATGAGTTTCGAGGTCGACCGTATATGTTTTTTTGGTTATTCAACCTGAATGTCGACTTTGGCTTTGTTTGTATGACTATGTTGTGCTTGAAAAGGTCGACCGCGCCAGATATCTGGTCGACCTGTCCTTTTTTCGGTTTAATTTTGAACTTACTATTTGTTTGTAATTGTTATTTTCCTGCTGGATAGGTCGACCTAGGAATAACCGAGGTCGACCTGACGAGTTGTGGTAGTCACTATTTGTCTTACAGGTCGACATAATACTCTGTCAGGTCGACCACGTCTTTGTTTTTTGGTCAATTATAGAAATTTGTACTTGAATTATGATTTTAATTTTTCTTGAAATTGTTTAGACGATGACGCATGATGAGAAACTGCATCAAGATTTGGGTGAAATCATGAAATTGTTGAAAGCCACACAAGAGAAGCTGGTGGTCTGTCAAACACAAGTCGAGCATTTGTCAGTTCGACTGACAGATATGACTGGGATGATGCATGACGGGTTTGAGAGGCTAGAAGGTGCTATCAAAGATATAAGTGCAGAACGAATGGAGAATGGCGGAAGAAATGGTAAAGGAAAGAAATTTGACTTTGGTAAAGAGGAGGAAGACCATGATGACTCTGAAAATTGCTACCAGAGCATAGACGATTTATTGAAAGAGCACATTTTAAAGGTATCCAAGTATATTCATATGTGATTGAAGATATTAGTATTACTATCATTAGTGCTAATCTGTTTTGTTTATATGTTTGACAGAGTGAAACAAAGAATGGCCGCAAGGGTTCCTCTCCTAATTACAAGAGACCGCGATATGAAAGTGACTCCTACACCACTCCACAGAAGGATCAATTTGTAAGAAAGGGATTATTTAGTGATGATAGCGATGAAGATGAATCTAAGAGTCCTTTCGAAAAGCACGGGGTAAGTTTACGTTACATTTTCATCTATAATGTGTGTTTGTGTTCATATGTTACTTTAATTTTAACTATGATTTGTAGGTCATGAAAGTGGAGGGTCTAGAAGGATTCACCAAAAATCTTCAAAATCCAGTTGAAGACTTGTATTATGTTGTTACTAAAGAGAAGGTTGGGGACAAGAATTGGGACAAGTAAGACGTTTTTCTAGTACGTGTGGTCGACCGGTTGTCCAATAAGGTCGACCTTGACTGTGTACAGGTCGACCTGTACGTTGCAAAAAAACAATTGACATTTCTGTTATCTTGATTTTTGCAGTTTGATGATTGTGGACTTTTTTCTGAAAACCTGCAACGACATTATTTGAGTTCGGTCATTAGCGAGAAAAGCTGGGTTTGCTCATCAGTAAGTACTATACTACTACGACTTTCGTATGAATTGTGCACTATTTATGTTACGATTTACGATGATTTTGTGTTTTATTGTTGGATGGTAGGTAGTGGATTTGTGTGCAAGGGCACTAACAATGTCTGAAAAACATGATGTGAAAGAGCCAAATGTGTGGTATTTGCCAAATATGTTTTCGGTAAGAGCCGTAATGTCAAATTATTTGTCATAACCTAGTTATTTATATTGTACCATGTCAATTCATCTCAACTAAAACATGGTGCAGAAAATGGTACGCGCTAACATGAAGACCAGACAAATTCGTAACAAGTTGATGAATGATGGCGTGGACTTTATGCCGAATGTCAGTGCATGCCAGAAGGTTAGTCTAGTCAATGTCCCTATATCATTAAATTTCGAAAGTGCATTTGTTTGTATTCGCTGTTTATAACATATAGTGAGTGTTTCGTTGCTAGATATTTATGTCAGTTCTTGAAGATGAAGCACGTCATTGGTTTCTGTATCTCGTCAATATCCAGCAAAAAACTGCATTTTTGCTTGACAGTCTACCTTCAACTATTGAGGCGAATCGTAGGCGTAAATCAGAACTATGCAAGAAATTGGTAAGTGTTTCCTATAATTTTCTGACTACTAAGCGTTACGTAGTATGCTAGAAGTTTAAAATATTCGTTATTTGTGTGTAGTTGTCCACTTTGGATGATATTTTGAAACCAGAGCGCACGAGCAATGTAGTAGTACCAAATTTTGGAGATTTCAATTTTGATGAGCTACCAGTTCAACGACAAAGGAATAGTACTGAGTGTGGTGTGCACGTCATGCAGTGGATGCGCTATGGATCCAAGGATCTTGATAGAGTGGTGAGTATATCGTCAAACAAATAACTAGTATAATTTACACTTTTTTTAGTTGTAACGAAATCTTACATGGCATAATGCAGATAGGAGAAGAACACAAATTACCGGCTCGAAAGGAGATTCTATGGTATCTGGCTACACATTTTGAAAACCGTGCACGAGAAAATCTTTTCAAGCATGTAGTAGATGAATGCATGGAACGAGGCAAAGAGAGACAGAGTTCCAAGAAAAAAGCAAAGAAATGAAGTCGTTAAGTTACAATGTTGCATTATTTGGACCATACATTTATTTTGTATTTGCGAGATCGTTTCATTTTGGATTTTGAATGTTTATCGTTTATTAGATTTGTTATACAATTATGTATGTGACTGAATTTACGATTTCAATCGTCTAGAACAAGTGGTGGACCACATACTCAAAGCGGGCATACCCAAAGGCAGAGCACAGGTCGACCTCGTGAAGCTTAAGGTCGACCTATGATACCGTAGGAAAGTCAAAAACCACGTAAAATAAGTATGGATACTCGTCTGTTTGGCCTTAATAAAAGTACGGTCGACCATTCTTGTCAAGAGGTCGACCTGTGCTCACATTTATAATCATTGGTCGACCATTTCTGTAAAGAGGTCGACCTGTTTCACATTTAAAAACAACGGTCGACCATTTGTGTAAAGAGGTCGACCTGTTTCACATTTACCCAAGACGGTCGACCATTTGTGCAAAGAGGTCGACCGTGATGATTCCTGTCCTTGTACAATTAGGATTTTGTGTACTTGTCCTTGTCGAATTATGATTTTATATATCTTGAACCAATTGGATAAGGAATTCGTCTAAATTATCTATAAATAGATGGGAGTCTTCAGACATTAATCGTACCACGAAATCTTACAATTTGTTGGAGTGAAGTTATAATCTCATCGCTCTTATTGTGATCGGGTGTTGGTGGCGGTTTATTTTTATTCCGGTAGACCGTACCAATAAGTGGTCGACCTCGTTGCTAAGGTATGCCTCGTATATGCTTGTTAATGGTTCTATGTGGCTAAATTTTTCCCACCATCCGGTCGACCACAAACACCATCCGGTCGACCGTTCTTTCGTAGTTATAGGATTAGGTCGACCTTTCAGTAAATTAGGTCGACCTTTCAGTAAATTAGGTCGACCTTATGTTTGTTATTTAGTAATAAGGTCGACCGTCCTGTTCATTCAGGTCGACCTGACGAGAGCTAATTGTGTATGTTTTGACATTAAGTTCGTATTCCGATCGTTGCATGTTTGTTATTTAGTAATAAGGTCGACCGTCCTGTTCATTGAGGTCGACCTGACGAGAGCTAATTGTGTATGTTTTGACAATAAGTTCGTATTCCGATCGTTGCATGTTTGTTATTTAGTAATAAGGTCGACCGTCCAGTTCATTCAGGTCGACCTGACGAGAGCTAATTGTGTATGTTTTGACATAAAGTTCGTATTCCGATCGTTGCAGGATGGATAACAGAGATGATACAGACGATAGAGATGATGATGAGGTTAACTTCGATGAGGAACCTAATGATGCTCGAGAAGGAGCTATGGATAATTCAGATGATACAGATAATACCGATGATGAAGTGTTTGGAGATGATTATGAAACCGAGGGTGCAGAAGAAGAATTTATGGATGATGAAGAAGCTACTGAATATGAACAACAAATTCCTTCCATGGAGTTCCAAACATTAGAAGATGCAGAGAAATTTTACGATTCCTATGCTAAAGCGAAAGGATTTAGCGTTCGACGTAGAGATCTTCGGAGGAGTCGTCGAGGAGTAGCAATTGGGAGGACAATGGTATGTTCGAGAGAGGGGACTAGAGGTAAGATGCATATAGATAAAGAAGGTCGGATTCGGCAACATCGTAAGATGACAAGACATTCTTGCAAGGCATCGTATACTGTACGATTTGATCGGAATAAGAAAATGTGGGTTGTTTCTAAGTTTGAGAGGAAGCACTCACATCGTTGCTGCAATGAAGAAGAAACTCAATTCCTTCGGTCTCATCGAAATGTGAGTGAAGGAGACAAGGCTCTGGCGATAGGGATGTGATAGTCAGGAATAAAACAACGCAACATTGTTCAGTTCATGAAGAATAAAGTTGGAGGATATGAGAATCTGGGGTACACTCCAAAGGATTTGGACAATGCTGTTCAGCAATCCCGAACAGTTGACGTCGATCTAATAGGAGATGTTAACCGAACATTGGGTTACTTACAAAGTAAACATACCTCTGATGCGGGCAGCTTCTTCAAGTACACAACCAACGATGAAGGTGAATTAGGCAATCTCTTCTGGTCGGACTCCACATCTAGAGCACATTACCATTTTTTTGGGGATGTCTTGGCGTTCGATGCATGCTACAAGCGCAACAGGTACAATCGACCATTTGTTATGATGGTTGGTGTAAATCACCACCACCGTAACATCATATATGGTTTTGCCCAGTTGGATAACGAGACAATCCCCAACTATGTTTGGTTGTTGAATACTTTTCTGGAGTGTATGAACTCTAAGATGCCCACTTCAGTGATCACAGACGGAGACAAGTCTATGCGTGGTGCCATTGCTACTGTTCTGGTTGGAGTGTCTCACCGTCTTTGTATTTGGCATATTGAGACAAATGCGACAACAGCCGTTCATAATAAGGAGTTCGTTAGCGCATTCACTTACTTGGCGAAAGCACGAATATCGATTGAGGAGTTTGAGAGGCGTTGGGAGCTTTTGATTAGTCAGCATGGCTTGTCTGCAAATAAGTGGTTGCAGGATTTGTACGCTGACAAATTACTGTGGGCAGAGGCATACTTGAAGGATATTTATTTCGGTGGACTCCAATCAACCTCGCGATGTGAGTCATGTAACCATTGGATAAATGGGTATGTGGGAACTCAATACAGCTTGCAACGTTTTGTTCAGGGCATTGATGAAGCACTGGAGGGGATGCGTTTCACGGAGACGCAGGATGATTATTCTTCTAGGCACACGAGGTTGGTCTGCAAGCATGCCCTGCGCACTTGGGAAATGCAAGCTGAAAGTATCTACACTCATCGTACATTTGCTATCTTCAAGACTGAACTAGAGAATGAAGCTTCTTATGTATTAGCGGAGAGAAGAAATGAATCAGATGGGACAGAGACATTCATACTGAAGAACTACATGAACCCAGATCGGATAAGGCGGTTAACATTTACTACGTCCACTCAAGATCTCAAATGCGAGTGTGCATTATTTGAATCTAAGGGGTTTCCATGCAGACACATGCTTACAGTAATAAAAAATATGGGATACACCGCACTACCCTCGACTTGGTTCAAGCTTCGATGGACCCAAAATGCGAAGACACTAAATCGTCATCCTGGAGTTGGAGGTGATGTGGGAGAGAGAGTTGGTCGACTGATAAGACATGGAGGATTGGCTCTAAAGTGTAAGCGTTTATGTGACATCGCGTGTGGTAGTGAATCTGCTTTTAATCATGTCTCTAAGACGTTGGACGACCTTACTCAATGGGCAATTGAGTTCGCGAAGGAGAGAGAAGACAACACCACACCGGCAAACCCTCCAGCACCCCTTCGAAGTGTGAAAGATCCAAAGATTGGGAAGACCAAGGGGACATTCAAGTCAGCACGAACTGCATCGGGCAAAAGTTTGAGAAAGTGTTCGAAATGTGGGAAATATGGTCATTTTCGCCCCAAGTGCCCGAAACAAAGTCCCAAAAAAGGATCTTAAATTTCTTCTATTTTTTTTTAGGAGTTGTTTTATTTTTTAATAACTGTGATTGTATTGTATTATCTTCGAATTATCTTACTAATGTATGAGTTAATTGATTGTGGGTTGAAATAAAGTCATAAACGGTCGACCTCATAAAAGTTCCGGTTGACCGGACCAAAGGCGGTCGACCGAACACTTTAGCGCGGTCGACCGCGCATTTAATACGGCCGACCAAACCGGTTGACCTGACCAGACCACCCACCCAAACCTCCCTCCATCCTCTATTTAAGAAACCCTCCCCCACTCATTCTACACCACAATCAGAACCCTATCCCCCCCACATCCACTCATTCTTCCTCTCCTTTCCCTTCTTCATCTTCTTCTCCCATTTCCAAAAACAACATTTTCCAAAAACTCTTGAAAACCTTCATCCTCATCACTTAGAAGAAGAACAAGGTAATGCTTTTCACTCTTCTTTTTCATTTGGGTTGATTCTTGTCTTCTTCCTTTTGTTTTCAAAAAATCTAAAGATGGAAAAGAGGGGTTTTTGCTTCTGTTCGTCAGAAGCGGTCGACCTGTTCATCATCGTGGTCGACCGCGACTGACTTGTAATCTAGTTTCCTTTCTGTTTTATGGACTGAGGTCGACCTATGATGATTTTGAGGTCGACCTGTGATGTCTTTCTACTATTTCTGGCCGTGTTTTGTAGATCTGTAGCTTGAAAAAGAGGGATTTTTCCTTCTGTACGCCAGGTGCGGTCGACCTTCTCATATTCGTGGTCGACCTCTTTAGATTATGAGGTCGACCTGTGAAGTTTTGCACTCAATTGGTACCATCATTTGGGCCATTTTATGCTCGTTTTAATTTAGCCGAGGTCGACCTATGATGGTTCTGAGATCGACCTGTGAAGGCAAAAGTGCGAGTTATTGTCTCATTGTATTTCAAATTGTGCGAAACTACCACTGGTCGACCTCTTCAGATTATGAGGTCGACCGGATCTGTTTTGCACTCAATTGGTACCATCATTTGGGCCATTTTATGCTCATTTTCATTTAGCCGAGGTCGACCTATGATGGTTCTGAGGTCGACCTATGAAGGCAAAAGTGCGAGTTATTGTCTCATTGTATTTCAAATTGTGCGAAACTACCACTGGTCGACCTCTTCAGATTATGAGGTCGACCGGATCTGTTTTGCACTCAATTGGTACCATCATTTGGGTCATTTTATGCTCGTTTTCATTTAGCCGAGGTCGACCTATGATGGTTCTGAGGTCGACCTATGAAGGCAAAAGTGCGAGTTATTGTCTCATTGTATTTCCAATTGTGCGCAACTACCACTGGTCGACCTCTTCAGATTATGAGGTCGACCGGATCTGTTTTGCACTCAATTGGTACCATCATTTGGGCCATTTTATGCTCGTTTTCATTTAGCCGAGGTCGACCTATGATGGTTCTGAGGTCGACCTATGAAGGCAAAAGTGCGAGTTATTGTCTCATTGTATTTCAAATTGTGCGCAACTACCACTGGTCGACCTCTTCAGATTATGAGGTCGACCGAATCTGTTTTGCACTCAATTGGTACCATCATTTGGGCCATTTTATGCTCGTTTTCATTTAGCCGAGGTCGACCTATGATGGTTCTGAGGTCGACCTATGAAGGCAAAAGTGCGAGTTATTGTGTCATTGTATTTCAAATTGTGCGAAACTACCACTGGTCGACCTCTTCAGATTATGAGGTCGACCGGATCTGTTTTGCACTCAATTGGTACCATCATTTGGGCCATTTTATGCTCGTTTTCATTTAGCCGAGGTCGACCTATGATGGTTCTGAGGTCGACCTATGAAGGCAAAAGTGCGAGTTATTGTCTCATTGTATTTCAAATTGTGCGAAACTACCACTGGTCGACCTCTTCAGATTATGAGGTCGACCGGATCTGTTTTGCACTCAATTGGTACCATCATTTGGGCCATTTTATGCTCGTTTTCATTTAGCCGAGGTCGACCTATGATGGTTCTGAGGTCGACCTATGAAGGCAATTTTGTATTTGAATTGTTACGGGTTTATATCGACCCATTCTCGTTTTAAATTAGCTGAGGTCGACCTATGCTTCTTCTGAGGTCGACCTGTTCTCGTTTTAAACTAACTGAGGTCGACCTGTGTTTCTTCTGAGGTCGACCCATTATCGTTTTAAATTAATTGTGGTCGACCGCTTTATGGAGTGGTCGACCGCGTATTGTTCATTTCGAAAATTGGACTAATGTGTATTCTTGCTTGTTTGATCGCAGGATGTTTGGCGGCAAAAAGAAAAGAAAGGCACAAAAAGCTGCTGCTTCAAGTTCGGAATGGGAAGAGTTCAATTCGAATTTGTTCCAGTCGAAGGAGCAAAGTGAGAACTACGAAGAGAAGAGTATGCACAACCGCAGGGTGGTTCCGGGAAGGCCATTGACGACGGATGCGTATTCTCATTTCGAGAATTACTGGTTTCTGGGACCCTTCGTCGAACAGGAGTGGTTGAAGGTGATATCACTCAATGTACCATACTACCCAAAAATGGTACAATACTTCTACAACAACATCTCCTACGAGCGCAATGCAAATGGATCCATTCACGCATTCAAATCCTATGTGAATGGGGTGGCGATGCGCATCAGCAAGAATGTGTTGGCGCAAGTACTGGAGGCTCCAAACGCGGGGAGGAGAATCAATTCTTACGGTGCTTGGAATGAAACGCATTACACGAGAGCCAAGCAAATCCAGACCGTATGTGGTCTTGATGAAGAGGAAGATGCTCAGGGGCGCAATAGGCCATCGAGTAACCACCTGACAGTTCAAGCCAGAGTTCTTCACCACATGCTTTCCTACAACATTCTGCCAAAGGGTGGACATCGGGAGACAGTCACCTACTTCGACATGGAGCTCCTCACCAACCTACTGTTAAACGAGAAGGTGAACTTTCCATACTTGATCTTTAACCACATGCTTACTGCTGCTGAGAGTTCAAACAGGAATCTTCCCTATGGGATGATCCTCACTGTGATATTTGAGCATTTTAATGTGAATTTAAGTGAAGAGGTGGGGTTATCGATCTCAAGGCAGGAGTTCTATACTGTTTCATCTCTGAAAAAGATGGGCTTTGAGCTGCGTAATGGTGAGTATGTCAGAGCAAACATTGCTCATGCTGGTGGTGGTGATGATGATGATGATGAGGATGATGATGGTGATGATGGTGATCAAGGAGCTCGAGACGAGCCAATGGGGGCACAGACTTCAACTCCACCGATCACCTTACAGCGTGTGTGGGAGCGCATGGATGGCATGTACGAGTACATGGGCCAGATATCCACCCAGATGACTGGCATGTACGACTACATGGGGCAAATGAACGCCCAGATGAGCACAATGCAGCTGACCGTGAATGAGATGCGAGATGAGTGGCAATCTTTCAGCGGAAGATACATGCATCCCACCACATCTGACCACCATGCTACCACCACCAATGAAGAAAATGAAGAAAATGTGAATGAGGGAGAGGGGGGAGATGAGTAGTTTTTAGTTTTATTTTTTTAGTTTTATTTTTATGTTATTTTTTTAGTTTTATTTTTATGTGTGAACAATTATGCTATGATGGTTTTTTTAGTTTTATTTTTATGTGTGAACAATTATGCTATTTTATGTGTGTTTTATTTTTAGTTGTTATGCTATGGATTGATGAGTCCTTGTTATAATTGACTAATTATGATGGTTTGAAACATAATTTATACGATTAAATTAACCACACAAATCGATATACATAAGCAAAAAAGACACGGGGCATAGGTTAACTTTCTTGTATTCGGTCGACCTCGTACCGGATTAGGTCGACCGAGAAACCAACACTTGATCTCCATTTTACGTCAAATGATTGGACACTTTGATAGAACACTTATCTTCTATCTGGTCGACCTCTTTCCTTATCCGGTCGACCATTTTGTTAATTACTGCCATCAAGTGGTCGACCTATATATTAGGTGGTCGACCATGTTGTTTCTGACGCCAACGAAATGGCCGACCGAGGTTTTATTCTGGTCGACCAAAAATACCAACTTAAACTCAATGCGGTCGACCGCGTGGTCGTGGCGGTCGACCGCAACGCTTTCTCGTGCTGCCCAAATTGGTCAATTCGGTCGACCTCCCACAGGAATAGGTCGACCGAAAAGTGCATGTCAACGTGACATGCATGTCATAGTAAGCATACTCTTAGGTTTTTTGTCAAACAAATAAAAATTTACTCACTACACAACAAGAAGCAAGTTCTTAATAGTTCAAAAGGTCGAAGATATTTATACATGGAAACAAAATATTATCCTTAACATATCTATGTAGTTCTTTAAAGAGCTAATTTCACTATAAAAACCGAACTATAAAAAAATGTAATTTCTTTTCTAAAAAATTCAATATGGCAATTTTAGCACGATGTATGAAAATTCTGTGACATTTGTATTGGGCCCGGCTCATGTGGCAGGGAAAAGGCCAACAAGGCTGGCGGTGATAATGAATTAATAAAAAATAAAAAAAAACTTAAATTGAGGGAGGAGATGACGGTTGGCAATCCAACCACTAGAATTAAAACCCCTCTTCCTTGCTAGCCTATAAAAGGCAGAGGCAGTAGCCTCAAAAGATCATCCCTCACCATTCCATTATTCTCCATTTCCTCTCCTTTGCTCTGCTTCTGTTCGTATTTCTTTTGTGGGTTTTTGGTAGTGAAACGTTTTCACTACCACGGGTAGATAGGAGATTTCCTTGTGAGTGAAATAGTGAGGTTGTTTGGGAAACACCGTGTGTTCTATTTCTTGTATCGAGAAAATCTCTGTAACCTACCATTGTTATAGTAAAGAAATACTCCGGAGCTGCTGTTCCCGTGGACTGGCCCAAAATCAGGGTATACCACGTAAATCCTCGGTGTCATTTATTATTATCTATGCTTGTTGTTATTTTGAGAATAGTCGTAGTATATTGCATTATTAAATTACCGAAGTAAATTGATCGAAGTAAGTTGGTTACCGTAATTCTGGAGGCTCTGCCACCAGGTCCAACTTATTTGTGAACTTTTTACAAGCGTGTGATTTTTTAGTGCAATATATTTACCCGCTATTCTCACCCGCTGCGCCCAACAAGTGGTATCAGAGCCACGTCCAATGGAGGCAAAAACAAGCAAGATGATAAGTCTGAATGGCTCCAACTATCACATATGGAGAAACAAGATGAAGGATCTCCTACTCGTGACGGAGTTGCATTTGCCGGTGTTTAGTCCAACTAAACCTGATGGCAAAACTGAAGAGGAATGGGAGTTCAAGCATGAGCAAGTATGTGGCTACATTCGACAGTTCGTCGACGATAATGTATACAACCACATTAGCGGAGAAACTCATGCCAGAACTTTGTGGAACAAGCTGGAGGCACTCTATGCATCAAAGACCGGCAACAACAAATTATTTTATCTGACCAAGTTGGTCCAGATGAAATACAAGGAAGGCAAATCCTTGGCGGATCACTTGAACGAAATTCAGGGGATCGTGGATCAGTTGTCCGGTATGGGCATAAAGAAGGAAGATGAGGTGGTCGCTCTCCTCGTTCTGGCTTCCCTTCCAGAATCTTGGGAGACACTAAAAATTTCACTTACCAACTCTGCAAAAGATGGAGTTATCAACATGGAGATCGTCAAAAGTGGGGTTCTAAATGAAGAGATGCGGAAAAGATCACAAGGTGCATCCTCATCATCTTCCCAGTCAGACCTTTTGGCGGTGGATTTCAGAAGCAGAGGAAGAAGTGAAGCGAGAGGCTCGAAGCAAAGAGGCAAGAGTCGAGGAAAGTCCAACAAGTTTGCTAATATCAATTGTCATCACTGCAAGGAAAAGGGCCACATCAGAAGATTTTGCCCAAAGTTCAGAAACGAGAGAAGGAAGGGCAAACGAGATGAGAACAGTGATGATGATGGTGCAAACTCCGTTGATGAGTTCAATATTGTCTACGAGGAAGATTTTGTCAACCTGACAACACAGGAGACAAGCTGGGTGGTTGATAGTGGTGCTACCATCCACGTGACGTCCAAGAGAGAATTTTTCTCATCTTACACACCAGGTGACTTTGGTGTGGTAAGGATGGGAAATGGCAACCTTTCCAAAGTTATTGGAAAAGGAGAAGTATGCTTGGAGACGATGAATGGTACAAAGCTACTACTGAAGGATGTCAGGCATGTTCCAGAAATGCGCCTGAATCTCATCTCTGTAGACAAGTTGGATGAGGAAGGTTACTGTAACACCTTTCACAATGGCCAGTGGAAACTCACTAGAGGCTCCTTGGTGTTGGCTAAGGGCAAGAAGCTTTCAAAGCTGTATGTGACGGAAGCCAAGATCTCCCCAGAGATTGTCAACTCAGCGGAGAATGGTGACACAATTGAATTGTGGCACAAACGACTCGGTCACATGAGTGAGAAGTCCATGGCAAAGTTGGCCCAGAAGAAAGTCATAGTTGGGTTGGATCATGTTCATCTAAAGAAGTGTGTCGATTGCCTTGTGGGAAAGCAAAACCGAGTTGCTTTCAAAAGTTCAATCCCTTCAAGAGCGAAGAACGTGTTGGATCTAGTTCACTCAGATCTTTGTGAACCCGATGTCAACGTCAAATCACTTGGAGGTGCCAGATATTTCGTGACATTCATTGATGATCATTCACGGAAGACTTGGGTGTATACCTTGAAGACCAAGGATCAGGCCCTAGACGTTTTCAAGCAATTCCTGGCCCTGGTGGAGAGGGAAACTGGCAAGAAGCTGAAGTGCATCCGAACAGACAATGGTGGAGAGTACAGAGGTCCGTTTGCTACCTTCTGCAAGGAACATGGAATTCGGCAGCAATTCACACCACCAAAGACGCCGCAATTGAATGGGCTAGCTGAAAGGATGAACAGGACCCTGCTAGAGAGAGTCAGGTGCTTGTTATCACACTCGAAGCTACCACAATCTTTCTGGGGGGAGGCACTGCTTGCAGCAGTCTACGTGTGGAACAGGTCACCCAGTGTGCCACTGAAGTATGAAGCCCCAGAGAAGGTGTGGACAGGAAAAGAAGTTTCCTACAAACATTTGCGGGTGTTTGGTTGCAAGGCCTTTGTCCATATTCCAAAAGATGAAAGGTCAAAGTTGGATTCAAAGACGCGACCGTGCGTATTCATTGGCTATGGTCAAGATGAGTTTGGCTATAGATTCTTTGATCCAATCCAGAAGAAGCTTATCAGAAGTCGTGATGCTGTGTTCATCGAAAATGAGACCATCGAAGATGTTGTTGCTAGGAAAGAAGTTCCTAGTACTGATGCTAGTCAGCCAAACCTTGAGCTAGTGCCTCCAACACCAGCGCCTACAGAAGTTGGAGAGGAAGCTCAACATGATCAGCCTGAGATAGTTGAACCAGATGCCCATGTGGAGGTTCAACCAGAAGATGCTGATGAAGATGGTCAACCACCAGCCATAGAAGGTTCTCCTGTTCGAACAACAAGATCTGGTAGAATTTCACGACCGTCTACCAGATATCCCGAGACTGAATACGTCTCACTTACTGACGGCGGAGAACCAGAAAGCTTCACAGAAGCTATGAATGATGAACACAAGCAAAGGTGGATAGAAGCCATGCAAGACGAGATGGATTCCTTGTATGAGAACAACACATTTGAGCTGGTGAAGTTGCCAAAAGGCAAGAGAGCTTTGAAGAACAAGTGGGTGTTCAAGATCAAACATGATGAACACAACCGTCAGCCACGCTTCAAAGCCAGACTAGTCGTGAAAGGCTTCAATCAAAGGAAAGGCATTGACTTTGACGAGATATTTTCACCTGTGGTGAAAATGACATCCATTCGTACTGTGATGGGACTAGCAGCAAGTCTTAATCTGGAGGTTGAGCAAATGGATGTGAAGACTGCCTTCCTTCATGGTGATTTGGAGGAAGAGATTTACATGGAGCAACCAGAAGGCTTCAAGAAGAAGAACAGGGAGGGCTATGTGTGCAGGCTCAGAAAGAGCTTGTATGGCTTAAAGCAGGCACCAAGGCAGTGGTACAAGAAGTTTGAGTCTGTTATGGGGGAGCAAGGTTACAAGAAGACTACTTCAGACCACTACGTGTTCATGAAGAAATTTCCTGATGGAGATTTCATCATACTTTTGCTCTATGTGGATGATATGCTAATTGCTGGGCAGAACGTCTCAAAAATCAATGATTTGAAGAAGGAGTTGAGCAAGTCTTTTGCCATGAAATACTTGGGACCAGCAAAGCAGATTCTTGGCATGAGGATCATTCGTGATCGAGGTGCCAAGAAGATATGGTTGTCACAAGAAAAGTACATTGAGAAAGTACTTCAACGTTTCAACATGGATAATGCTAAGGCAGTTAGCTGTCCTCTTGCTAACCACTTTACATTGACATCCAAACAGAGCCCGTCTACCGAGAAGGAAATGACGGAGATGGATAAAATCCCATATACTTCAGCAGTGGGAAGTTTGATGTACGCCATGGTGTGTACAAGGCCAGATATTGCTCATGCAGTTGGAGTTGTCAGTCGATTTCTTTCCAAACCAGGAAAGGAACATTGGGAAGCTGTGAAGTGGATCCTCAGATACCTTCGAGGTAGCTCCAAAATGAGTATATGTTTTGGAGATGGTGCACCTGTCATTGTTGGCTATACAGATGCTGACATGGCAGGTGATGTTGATTCGAGGAGGTCCACTTCTGGGTACCTGATTACCTTATCAGGGGGAGCAATATCGTGGCAGTCAAGGCTACAAAAGTGTGTAGCTCTTTCCACAACAGAAGCTGAGTATATAGTAGTAACGGAAGCATGCAAGGAGATGATATGGATGAAGAAGTTCCTAAATGAACTTGGGTTCCTACAGGAACAACCGCAGCTGTTCTGTGACAGTCAAAGTGCTATTCATCTTGCGAAGAATGCATCATTTCATGCTCGATCAAAACATATTGATGTTCGATATCACTGGATACGAGATGTGCTTGAAATGAAGCAGTTACAACTAGAGAAGATCCATACTGACGAAAATGGATCTGACATGTGTACCAAGACTCTTCCAAGAAAAAAGTTTGAGTTCTGTCGATCAGGTGCAGGGATGACGACGTCGCCCATGTAGTCGGGCGGGGGAGAATTATTGGGCCCGGCTCATGTGGCAGGGAAAAGGCCAACAAGGCTGGCGGTGATAATGAATTAATAAAAAAAAAAACAAAACTTAAATTGAGGGAGGAGATGACGGTTGGCAATCCATCCACTAGAATTAAAACCCCTCTTCCTTGCTAGCCTATAAAAGGCAGAGGCAGTAGCCTCAAAAGATCATCCCTCACCATTCCATTATTCTCCATTTCCTCTCCTTTGCTCTGATTCTGTTCGTATTTCTTTTGTGGGTTTTTGGTAGTGAAACGTTTTCACTACCACGGGTAGATAGGAGATTTCCTTGTGAGTGAAATAGTGAGGTTGTTTGGGAAACACCGTGTGTTCTATTTCTTGTATCGAGAAAATCTCTGTAACCTACCATTGTTATAGTAAAGAAATACTCCGGAGCTGCTGTTCCCGTGGACTGGCCCAAAATCAGGGTATACCACGTAAATCCTCGGTGTCATTTATTATTATCTATGCTTGTTGTTATTTTGAGAATAGTCGTAGTATATTGCATTATTAAATTAACGAAGTAAATTGATCTAAGTAAGTTGGTTACCGTAATTCTGGAGGCTCTGCCACCAGGTCCAACTTATTTGTGAACTTTTTACAAGCGTGAGATTTTTTAGTGCAATATATTTACCCGCTATTCTCACCCGCTGCGCCCAACAATTTGTATCTTAACACTTTTCTTGACCGTTAAAGATAACAGTGGATGAGATGGAGGTCAAAGGACTGTTGACTTTCGATCACATGGCAAAAAGTGAGAGGGATTGCTAAGGGAGCTGGGTGGACTTTCTGGCCAAATCGAGGACGACCGATGGCGCTAGGTAGTTGGGTTGGACTTCTGCCCGAACTTCCTACGAAGCCTCCTTAGCTTTGCATTATTCTCGTCCTTACAGCAATCACGATCAGCAGGAGGAACCATGGGTCGAGTGGATTCGCAACTCAAAATCAAGAAGAGCATGCGCCCTTGTACAAAGATTCGGAACTGCAACTCCCAAAGGGTGAAATTCTTGGCGTCGAGTCGAACAGAGATGCGATCGGAATCTGTAGAGATCCCTTAATTGTAATTAGTTATTTTAATTACTTTGGGGACCATTTCGCTATTTATCCCCTGCTCCGTGTATATTAAGGATATGAGCTAGGGTT
Source organism: Linum tenue (assembly GCA_946122785.1). Lineage (NCBI taxonomy): Eukaryota > Viridiplantae > Streptophyta > Magnoliopsida > Malpighiales > Linaceae > Linum > Linum tenue. Next base: position 11,291,243 of record CAMGYJ010000008.1, on the reverse strand, counting down.
AGTTGGTTAGCTTTTCTATTTATGCTTCTCGGCAGCCACTGTAGCCGATCAAGCAAAGTGAGACTCACATATTAGTTTTTCTCCGAGAGCTTCTAGCTCTCCGTGGATTAGTCCCGTTCACATTGAACGGGGATACCACGTAATTCTGGTGTTCTGTGTCTTTTACCTTCCGCGCACTATCGAATTTTACATGGTATCAGAGCTGGTCTGATTAAAGGGATCAGCAATCATGGCTTCTGATGATGAAGGTTCGGTCAAGAACTCGTCGTCCAAGGTGATGCAGGGTAGCGCGCAGGTCGCGTTGCCTCCTCATCTTGTCTTACATCAATCCGACAACCCCAGTAATCTGTTTGTGGGGGAGCTCCTTAACGACGTTAATTATGGTGAATGGATCGTCGACATCACCGATTCTCTGATTGCGAAGAACAAACTCTGATTTGTCGATGGGACGCTTTCGGATCCCCAGACTGCCGCAGAGAAAGAAGCATCGCGGCAATGTAACGCCATGGTTAAAGGTTGGCTCAAAACCTCTATGACAAAGGAGGTAAGGAGCAGCGTCCGATTCGCGGCTACCGCGCGCAAGATATGGATTGATCTACAATCCCGCTTCGGTCAAGGAAGTGCTTCGCGTTTGTATGACCTTAAACGCAAGATCAATGGGCTTCAACAAGAGAAGTCCTATGTCTCGGCATTCTACACTAAATTGCGTGGATATTGGGACGAGAAGGAGTCGCTCACACCATCCCTTGAATGCACGTGCGCAGGCTGCCATTGTGACGTGAAAAAGAGGCACCGCGAAGTACGGAAAAGTGAGCGCCTATTCGATTTTTTGATGGGTTTGGATGATGTTTTCAGCACAGTAAAGTCCCAAATCCTAGCTATGAGGCCAGTTCCGAGCATTGCGGAGGCTTACCAGATGGTAATTAATGACGAGCAACAAAGGCAGATTGCCCAAAGCCGTCGTCCTCAGCTAGAAGCGGCGGCCTTCCAAACTCAGGGGGAGCATCGCGTGGATCGCCCTCCCAGTCGTGCTAATCGTGATGACAACGACAAACCCCGCTGCTCCCATTGCAATCGACTCGGCCACCTGAAAGAAACTTGCTACAGGATCATTGGCTTTCCGAATCGAGAGAAGGGTGATCGCGGGTCCGACAGAGGCGACGGAAAGCGCCGAGCAAGGCCTGATCGTCAGTCTCAGCAGTCACCAAAGGCGGCTCAGGTGGATGCCGCCGATAGCCCTCTGCCCGGCCTCACCGCGAGCCAATTTGCACAAGTCAAGGCGCTGTTGTCCTCTGATTTACAACAGCCATCTTCTTCGTCGCATGAACCCTCTTCGAACATGGCCGGTACGTATTCCTCTTCTTCTCAGTCATCTACTTGGGTTATAGACTCGGGGTGTAACGAGCACATTGTTAATCATGTTTCCATGTTGGATGCCGAGTTGGATACTTCCCCGGCTTTACAGGTGAAAATTCCGAATGGTACAGGGGTTAAAGTTCATAGTATTGGAACAACACGATTGTCTAAAAATCTATTACTGCGTCGTGTGCTTCATGTGCCTGCTTTTCAGTGCAACCTTCTCTCCGTTAGTCGTCTTACAGCGGATCTGCCGGTAGCGTTGATTTTTTTGCGTGACTTCTGTGTGATTCAGGACTTACCCTCCAAGAGGCTGATTGGGATGGGTAAGCATGCAGATGGGATGGGATGTTGCAGAAATATCTTGATTGTTCTTTTGTTCAGACTAAGGAACCTTGTCGGTCTTGTTTGCGTGCTAAGCAAACTAGGAATTCTTTTGTTTCCAGTAGCATCAAGTCCACTTCTTGTTTTGAATTAATTCATGTGGACATCTGGGGCGGTTATAAGACTGCGTCCATCTCAGGAGCGTATTATTTCCTGACTATTGTTGATGATTTTAGCCGAGCAGTATGGGTTTTCTTGATGCGCTACAAATCTGATGTAGGCAAGCATTTATTATATTTTTGCAACATGGTGGCGACACAGTTTGGGGGACAGGTGCGCCGTATCCAAGCAGACAATGGGGCTGAATTTGCTAGTAATGTATTACTCGATTATTATGCAGAGAAAGGGATCATTCTGCAGACCTCCTGTACCGATACTCCTCAGCAGAATGGAGTGGTGGAACGCAAGCATCGGCATCTTCTCGATACTGCTCGTGCTTTGCGGTTCCATGCTAACTTACCCATCAAATTCTAGGGAGAGTGTGTGCTCACGGCTGCTTATCTTATTGACTCGCTAAAACACAACTCCTAACAATGGCCAAGTGTAACCAATGAAAGGGACTGCAGTATAGTGGCTCAAGTAATAAATATCGAATCCACGGGTCTCTAGAGTTACTATTACTCAGCTTCAGTTCGTTATCTAGCAAAACAGATTAAGTTGAAAGAACTAAAACTACTCTAGCAAACTACAGTTAAAGTTAATCTAATTACAGGTTGGGAACTCACTTAGGTATGATTCCCCCTAGCCACTAGCCAGATTAACGATTGATGATCTCTAACTTGTTTCACTTTCATTCACAATGCGGAGAATCCTTGACTAGACCTTGAGTCTCGACTAAAGGAACAAGGCCCTCTTGAGTCAATTGCCTAGAGGGACGTATCCTTCTCTAGAACAACCGATCAAGGCGTTCTGAGCTAGACTCCCTCTATCGAAAGAGGTTCTCAATCGATACAAAGCAGTGAATCAACCCTCGACTAAAGCAATCGATTCACTACTATCAATCTATGGTGCTCTATTGACCTAATTAGGTATTCGCTCTCATAGGATCAAAGCAGAATCAATAATCTCGACTAAAGCAGAATTGAATCGTGAAAACATGCATAGATTGAATATGAACTCAAGATTATCAAGTCAGAGTACTCATACAATCATCCAATCAAACAAACATAGCTAGGGTTCCTCAAAACCTAAATGAAGGGAAGTTACTCCATAGAGAAGAGAGAGACTGCAGTAAGAATCTTCAGATGATCAGTCTTCAAGTCCGGGCTTGTTCCTCGAGCTTCCAAGGCGAAGAAATCCTCCAATTCCACTCCAAGAATGCCCTCAAATCGCCCCCTCTCTCTTTGGTTCGTCCCTTGGGTGTTTGGGATCCAAAAACCCAGCTCTCCCCCTCTCCTTTCGCTGAAAATCGGGTTTTAAACAACAATTCCCGACCCGCACGGCCAGGGTGCACGGCCGTGCACCTCACCATTATGGCCGTGCAGCCCTAAAACGCACCGTTTCACTTAATCGATCTCAGCCATCTTGCACGGCCAGGTGCACGGCCGTGCAAGGCTGGATTTTGCCCGTGCAAGGCCTCGGGAGAGAGCGCACGGCCAGAATTATATGTTGCACGGCCGTGCGCCTCCCTGGTCTGCCCGTGCAGCTTGCTCAGCCTCTGTTTAATGCTTCGTTTCTCCCTCGTCCGGACTCCGAATCAGTCGCCGTTTGATCCTAGACGCTCGTAGTCTCGTCCTCTTTCGTTTCATAACAAGCTTGCATGATTCTCTGTCCATAAAGTGAGGTAGAAATCCATTCTTCTTCAGGTCATGCCCGAGTTTCTGCTCCCGAATCGCCAATTGATCTCTGATTGACTTGAAACTTGCGCCTATGCTTCACTTTATGTGCTAGGACCTGAAATATGACAAAGGAACACAACCTAGCGTAAAATAGGCCAAAGATGTGATAATTAAAGCTCAAACGATCAAGAAACACAGGGGAAAACATGTGCAAATATCGAGTCATCAAATCCCCCCACACTTAACCGTTTGCTTGTCCCCAAGCAAACCTAACTCAAACCAATGCAGCTCTCCAGAACTCTATAGCAACAAACAACCCCGATCGTCGGTAGAGGACTTTCTAGATCATAAAGCAGCTTACGAGGTCAACTGGTCTTCTAAGACGTCCCCTATCTTTCTCAATGCGAGTACTAGACTCAAGCCAGGATCATGAGAAAAAGTAGAAGTAAGACAGTCAGTTCATGGATAAAGGGACTCACACCATTCACAACCAAGGACTCGTTGTACCGGGGTGCTCTTTCACTTCATTTCACCGTTGGAACCCCTTTTTCACTTTCATTTTACTTACTTTTTTTTCCCTTTTTATTCACTTGGCGGGGGTTCCAACTGCAGTCTTTTGCACGGTCGACCCTTATTAGTCGAGCAAGAGCAATTTCTGTACATCTGGCGCTCGCCAGAGTACTTCTTTTAACTCCTTTTCCTCAACTCGTGTGGAGGGTCAATGAAATTAAGGGGGGTCGGAAGCTCTATCCGTGCCCTTAAAAACACATCCTCGAGTAGGCAAACCGTTCAACGGGTGGAAGTTTTACTTGTACTAGAGACAGCTTAGCTTCACCTTGTGGGAGTACCCCACTAAGGATCACTAAAATCTCTTCCAAAACCCGATTTTGTGCAATGAACGGTGCCACACACGTTGGGCTTACCCCATGTTTAAGATTTTTGATGATTTCGACATGGAGGACCAACTGCTTTTCATTTGCCACATGAGCACCCTGTTCGATACACGAGTCCATAACACAATCAAAATAGAGTCACCATTACCACATGAATTCAACGGTCTTAGCTCCACTAATTCACAAAATCAACTGACACAGCAGAGAGCTAGATAGGAAAAATCTTATACTTCAACATCCTCCATAGTGCTACACTACCTCCCTAGGTTGCACGTTACTATAGAGACTGTCAATTCAAAGCATACTGAGCAGGCAATTTGCAAGGAAACACGTACTTGGAGCCCTCAAATTTAAAATTTGGACAGTGGACTAGGCTCCAAGCACACAAACAGCCAAACATTCACCCGCATACATAATCGAACACCCCCCCACACTTAAGCACGACATTGTCCTCAATGGAGGAAAGATAAGGAGGGTAGAACGAAGTTACCAGATCAAGGGTGAATGATGATGGACGGGGCAGGCGGTGCATTCCAGGAAGAGAGAGTAATCAGAACACAAACACCACACAAAATCTCACAAAGGTTGAGTTATTGACTCTAAAATCAAATAACAAAACTGACTCAACCGAGGATAAATAGAGAAAGAAATGCAAACCGACTGGTTGGGTTGCCTCCCAACAAGCGCTTCTTTCACGTCGTGAGCCGGACGATGGCTCCTAAGTTTCGGTCCATGCTAGAACCTCCTTGAAGTTGAGGTTCTCGTCGATGAGGTGGAGTCTCAAGTCACGAGCATGTGGTGTGGCAGGTGATGAAGGCTCGTGTACTTGATGCAGATGAAGTCTCCACCCTCGAGACCTCTTCTTCTCTTCTCTCGTCTCATTGCCCCAAACCAGATAAGACAGCATCGATTGGCCACCATCGCGTCCACCAAGAGGGACCGATGTCGATGTGGCCTTGGTCTGGCAAAGAGACACTGCAAATGGGTCCTTGCTGAGCAATTCCTCGAAGTTTGGTGGAGATATCACATGTAACTCATGGCCGGTGCAAGCCTCTTCCACCTCAACTTCGTCCTCGGCCTGGACGCCAATTGCTCCTTCAACCTCCCTTCCTTCTTCATGTGGTATCATCCCTGGGAAATGATCAAGAACTCCTCCTGCTTCGCTTTCGTCATCCTCCACAACCTCTTTCTGCACCATTTCTTGCTCTTCTTCTTCTAGCACGGATTGGAGAGCAAGTTGCCAAGCAATTTCTTTCATGAGATCTTCTTGCATCTCCTCACTCATGCCCACCTCTTCAAAGCGCAGTGTGGGATGTGGGAAAGGGTGGTCGGCTACGACTGGACATTCCTGATCATGATCATCACGGGAGCTCTCTGTGACAACTTCTGTGTGCTCCCTAATGTCCGTGTAGCCTTCTTCTTCCTCCTCCTCTTCTTGTATGGTAGCAGAAGGGTGATCTTGAGCAAGTTGTGCACAAACTTGCTCAACCCACTCTGTTTGCTTCGCTGAGCGTTGAACAGCCTCCTCCATATCACGGAGATATGAGGGATCGGAAGAGGGAAGGGCCTGGATTTGAGGATCCATCCTAGAGCATGTTCTCTCACAGGCTCGAGTAAACTGCTCCAAGAGAAGCCTCAGTTCATAGTTTGGATCTGGCTGTGGAGTGTAGCATGGCTCTGCAGAATGGCCCGTGAAGGCCGCCATGGGTAACTCCAGCGCTGATGGCCCTTCTGGTTGTGGGAGGAAGTCTTCTTGGTAATGAGATTGTCCTTGATATGCCCAGGGGTCAGATTGTTCTCCATAGAAAGGGGGTTGGTACTGGAACCCGGATCCATAGTCTTCTCCTCCTTGATTGCTCCAGGGTGTCTCGGGGTAATACCACTCGGATGGTGGTGGATACCCCCAATGGTTGGAGAAGCCATGAGGATCCATGATTCAGATCTGCACCAACAAAAACAAAAACACCCAAGTGAAAAGCAAGGGTGGAAAACAAAAGAAAAACGCTAAAGTAACAAACTTCTGCCTTTCCTAATAATCTAGAAATTCCCCGGCAACGGCGCCAAAAACTTGACTCGCTAAAACACAACTCCTAACAATGGCCAAGTGTAACCAATGAAAGGGACTGCAGTATAGTGGCTCAAGTAATAAATATCGAATCCACGGGTCTCTAGAGTTACTATTACTCAGCTTCAGTTCGTTATCTAGCAAAACAGATTAAGTTGAAAGAACTAAAACTACTCTAGCAAACTACAGTTAAAGTTAATCTAATTACAGGTTGGGAACTCACTTAGGTATGATTCCCCCTAGCCACTAGCCAGATTAACGATTGATGATCTCTAACTTGTTTCACTTTCATTCACAATGCGGAGAATCCTTGACTAGACCTTGAGTCTCGACTAAAGGAACAAGGCCCTCTTGAGTCAATTGCCTAGAGGGACGTATCCTTCTCTAGAACAACCGATCAAGGCGTTCTGAGCTAGACTCCCTCTATCGAAAGAGGTTCTCAATCGATACAAAGCAGTGAATCAACCGTCGACTAAAGCAATCGATTCACTACTATCAATCTATGGTGCTCTATTGACCTAATCAGGTATTCGCTCTCATAGGATCAAAGCAGAATCAATAATCTCGACTAAAGCAGAATTGAATCGTGAAAACATGCATAGATTGAATATGAACTCAAGATTATCAAGTCAGAGTACTCATACAATCATCCAATCAAACAAACATAGCTAGGGTTCCTCAAAACCTAAATGAAGGGAAGTTACTCCATAGAGAAGAGAGAGACTGCAGTAAGAATCTTCAGATGATCAGTCTTCAAGTCCGGGCTTGTTCCTCGAGCTTCCAAGGCGAAGAAATCCTCCAATTCCACTCCAAGAATGCCCTCAAATCGCCCCCTCTCTCTTTGGTTCGTCCCTTGGGTGTTTGGGATCCAAAAACCCAGCTCTCCCCCTCTCCTTTCGCTGAAAATCGGGTTTTAAACAACAATTCCCGACCCGCACGGCCAGGGTGCACGGCCGTGCACCTCACCATTCTGGCCGTGCAGCCCTAAAACGCACCGTTTCACTTAATCGATCTCAGCCATCTTGCACGGCCAGGTGCACGGCCGTGCAAGGCTGGATTTTGCCCGTGCAAGGCCTCGGCAGAGAGCGCACGGCCAGAATTATATGTTGCACGGCCGTGCGCCTCCCTGGTCTGCCCGTGCAGCTTGCTCAGCCTCTGTTTAATGCTTCGTTTCTCCCTCGTCCGGACTCCGAATCAGTCGCCGTTTGATCCTAGACGCTCGTAGTCTCGTCCTCTTTCGTTTCATAACAAGCTTGCATGATTCTCTGTCCATAAAGTGAGGTAGAAATCCATTCTTCTTCAGGTCATGCCCGAGTTTCTGCTCCCGAATCGCCAATTGATCTCTGATTGACTTGAAACTTGCGCCTATGCTTCACTTTATGTGCTAGGACCTGAAATATGACAAAGGAACACAACCTAGCGTAAAATAGGCCAAAGATGTGATAATTAAAGCTCAAACGATCAAGAAACACAGGGGAAAACATGTGCAAATATCGAGTCATCACTTATCAACAGGATGCCGCTGGTCTCCATTGCGCATAAGTCGCCGTTTCAGGTCTTGTTTAAGAAAGATCCCACGTATGATCACCTTCGGAGCTTCGGTTGTCTTGTTTATGCCCGTGACAATCATCATGGGTTGCATAAATTTGGTGACAGGGGTCGAGCTGGCATTTTTCCTGGGTATCCCTCGGCACAACGTGGTTACCGTATCTATGACATCGAGAAGAAATTCATATACACCTCTCGCGATGTCAAGTTTCTAGAGCATGTTTACCCGTATCGGGATTTTGAGGAGACTCGGCTCAATCCTGCTGCGGTTTCTGTTTCGCAGCCTCAAGCTTCCCTACCCTCTTACGACGATGATGATGATGATGCATTCGTCGTCCCTGCGGTACCAAAGCCAGATCACGCCTTGGCTCTTCCCCTGCATGATTCCACGTCGTGTTCTTCTCCCATGCAGGACGTGACGTCTTCTGCACAAGTACAGCCAGCTTCTGCTTCCGAAGCTTCTTCTTCTCGCACTGAGGCTCCTTCTTCTAGTGCCGAGGCGGATTCTTCTAGCCCCTTGGCCGATGCTACCTCTTCGCCTCCAGCCAGCGTCGACCACAACTCTGCTTCACCACCTGCTCAGCTACCCCGCCGAGGAGATCGTATCCGTCGGCCCTCCACTCGGCTAGCGGGATACGATGTTCAGCTTCCCGGCGCGACCAATTCGGCCCAAGTACTCTATCCTCTTGATGATTATCTTAGCTATCACAGGCTATCCGTTGCTCACCATGCATTCATTGCTGCCATCACGGCCATTGACAAACCTGCTCACTTCTTTCAAGCCGTTCGGTTTAAGCACTGGCGTGATGCTATGCAGCTCGAGATTAATGCTTTGGAAGCTAATGGAACATGGTCTCTAGTCCACCTACCTCCCGGCAAACGAGCTATAGCTTGTAAATGGGTGTTTAAGATTAAGTTTCGACCTGACGGTTCCATCGAGCGCTACAAGGCGCGCTTAGTCGCTAAGGGTTTTACTCAGGTAGAAGGAGTGGATTTCCATGATACCTATGCTCCGGTGGCCAAGTTGGTCACAGTTTGATGCGTTCTTGCTGTTGCTGTTACCCGTGGGTGGCATATTCACCAGCTGGATGTGAATAATGCGTTCCTTCACGGAGACTTGGATGAGGAAGTCTATATGACTGTTCCTCAAGGATTTTCTCATCCTGGAGATACTCGGGTTTGTTGTTTACACAAATCCATCTATGGCTTGCGTCAGGCTTCTCGTAACTGGTATCAGAAGTTCACCCAGGCTTTGTTGGAGTTTCAGTTTGTACAGAGTCATGCAGATCATGCTATGTTTACCTATCGACGTGGTTCTACCTTCGTGATAGCCCTCATATATGTTGACGATGTCATCCTTACTGGTAATGACCTGCCGTTCATCCAGCAGGTTAAGTCTTTTCTCCATGATCGTTTCACCATTAAAGATCTTGGTCCACTTAAGTATTTTCTTGGGATCGAAGTTGCCCGGTCTCCTGCAGGTCTTGTCCTCAACCAGCGCAAATATGTCCTCGACATCTTGGCTGACACCGGTTTAGAGGCAGCTCGTCCTTGTTCCACTCCCATCGAGCAGCAACACCACTTAGGGCGCCACCCATCGCCCCCTGCTCGTGACCCGGCTGCTTATCGTCGCCTTGTTGGTCGTCTTCTTTATTTGACGGTCACACGTCCCGACATCACTTATGCCGTGAACATTCTTAGCCAGGCAATGAAGTCTCCCACTCAAGCACATGAAGCTGCTGTTGTCCGTGTTCTACGTTACCTCAAGGGTTCTCCGGGACGTGGTCTCTTTTTTTCTTCCTCGACTCCCCTTGTCTTGAAGGGTTATTGTGATGCTGATTGGGGTGGTTGCCCGCTCACTCGTCGATCTACGACAGGCTTTTTCATCACCCTCGGTGATTCTCCCATTTCTTGGCGTACTAAGAAGCAGACCGTTGTTTCTCGCTCTTCTGCTGAAGCTGAATACCGGTCCATGGCTAGCACTGTTAGTGAGATCGTTTGGTTACGCTGGCTCCTCCGTGATCTGGATGTCTCCACTGCTCGTCCCACTGTTTTATTTTGTGACAACCAGGCCGCTCTCCACATTGCTGCTAATCCGGTGTTCCATGAGCGCACTAAGCATGTCGAGATGGATTGTTACTTCGTCCGTGAACGTGTTCAGTCGTCAGAGATCACTCCAGTCAAGATAGCTACCGCCGATCAGCCTGCCGACATCTTTACGAAGGGTTTGAGTGTTGATCAGTTTCATCATCTCTTCGTCAAGCTCGGACTTCTCGACATTCACTCCTTCGCTTGAGGGGGAGTGTAGAGATCCCTTAATTGTAATTAGTTATTTTAATTACTTTGGGGACCATTTTGCTATTTATCCCCTGCTCCGTGTATATTGAGGATAGGAGCTAGGGTTAGTTGGTTAGCTTTTCTATTTATGCTTCTCGGCAGCCACTGTAGCCGATCAAGCAAAGTGAGACTCACATATTAGTTTTTCTCCGAGAGCTTCTAGCTCTCCGTGGATTAGTCCCGTTCACATTGAACGGGGATACCACGTAATTCTGGAGGTGTTCTGTGTCTTTTACCTTCCGCGCACTATCGAATTTTACAAAATCCACCCCAGGTTCTAATACCATGATAGAGAAATTCTGAAATACGAAAAGCAAAACAAACAAATCAAACGAAAGACACAAACAATATATCTGGTATCCCTGATGTTCGATACTAGTGCATGAGAGAGTTTGAGCTCCAATCTACAATCTTATTCACTGTTTTCAATAATCGGCCAAGGCTCATATTTTTCTCGATTATATTGTAGATTTCTTTATGAATTTTAATTTTTCAATTTCATAATTATTAATTGAAAGAACTGAATATACATGTATTAATATAGGTTGGTTCTAAAAAATTATTGACATTATTTTATTAATTTTTTACTTTTACATTAACTCAAGTTGTGACACCTTATTGGACATTTGTTACAGGTCTGCGATTCTTGCGGGTAGGGAGGTTGATTGATTTGGTTGATGGGCATGGCAGACCCTCTACATCCTGCAGAGTTGCTGTTTTATTCTTAGGTCAGGGGGTGAGATGTGTGTGTCGATTTGACTGGGTCTTCACCTCTGACTCAGATTGGGATGACTGGTTTTGTCCCTGGCTGAGTTGTTGCTGATGCTGCTAAGCAAAAGTGTGCTAAGTAACGAGACTTGTAAATGGCGGCTGGTTACAGTTTCTTGCCCTTTTTTTTCTTCGACGGAAGAGTTGGATACGAATGTCGTGGTTTTGCTCAAGCGGATCCAGAAATTTTCCCTGTCTCGAGATGCAGGTGCTCGGGAGGCCGCTTACATTTTTACTAGACTTAACTTTGTTATAACCAAGAAAGTGAGGGCCCAAATTATATCTCGGCTACCCACTAGTTTTTTGTAAACTTTTGTTTGTTCTTATTCTCACTTATTTATAAAAGGAAAAATACACTTCCATAGACACAACTTTCACGTTTGTGACAAATATAGCCACAACTTTCGAAATACACAAAATAGTCATTTCCTTCCAACCCATTAGCGGTGTCACTTAACTGTATGACTCGACTAACGGAAAATGCTGAGTAGGCGAAATTTCGTCCCCACCAATCCACGTGGATTAAAAAAACTAAAAACCCAGAAAATCAAAAACTAAAAACCCAAAAAATCAAAATTCACACCCTTTGACAACCACTTTCCCTTTGACACCCATCGGATCTCTATGTCTGCCGATTCTTCTTCATTCCCCAACAACCCTTAATCGAAGAGTAAACGATCGCCATCACCCCAATCACTATTTTTCGTCCATCGCCATCAAACATCCCATCAAATAGCCAACAACCCAATCGATATTCTTTCGTCCATCGCCGCCGTCAACCGATAGGAATATGAATTTTTGGGTCCTTTTCTACCGCCATCAACATCATCTTCATCCCTCCTTTCCTCCACTTGATCGAGATCGACAAAACTGAGAGCAAACTCGCCAAGATTGAAATCTGCACAATCGCAAACTCTGCCGACTGTTCTTCTTCGACTTCATCCGCACAGCAAGAAAGATTCAGATCCAGATCCAGGGATCTGCTCATCCCTGACGACAACGGGCTCAGATCGCTGCCCTGGTTGTGGTTCGCATCGACAACGGAGGACGACGACATATGAACTCGTTGGAGGTAGGACAGAGGACGTAGATGATGACGTGAATCGACGAGATTCAGCATATGGAAGAGGGGGAAGAGCTAGTTTCTGACTTTCTGTTAATTATTATTTATAAATTCAGAATATATTTAAATAGACTAAATTAGGGGAAATATTTTTTGTTTTCTTAATTTTAAAAAATAATAATTTTATAACTCATAATGACGTGGCAATGATATGATGGCTTGTCATTGATGTGTATGCTGAGGTGGCATGTTCGTCAACATTTCGTTAACTTAACTAACTGGTTCCTTAACATCATTAAAGTTTTAAACGGAAATTGCTAAATTTGTCACACTCCATCCCATTTTCTGGCTATTTTGTGTATTTTGATAGTTGTTGCTATATTTGTCACAAATGTTAAAGTTATGACTATGAAAGTGTATTTTGCCTTATTAAAAGGAAAAGAACTTAATTGAAATAGTATTATTAAGCATTCCTCTAAACTTTATTAATACGATTACTTTCTGAAACATACCCAAGAACAAGCAACAACTTCTTCTTTCATACCTCGTTAACACACACATGCAAAAGAAAATTACAGCCACAAGTACAATCACACATAAACAAACATAACATAGAAGACCAGCGAATTCGAACGATCCGAATCCAGCAATACTAATTAGTAAAATTACCATCAGCTGACTGAACACATGCATTCCGTCGATTAGTTTCCAGAGAGCGCTTCAACATCCTGGTATTGGATTGAGGTCAATGCGCAAGGAACAGCTCCCTACCGTGATTCCGGCGCCGTATCGACTCTGGCATATGTTGAAATCCAGCAGCTGGTTTCGAGCATAGGTAATACAAGCGGTGCAATCCTCCTCCGAAATGGATTCCGGGCATTCAGCCCTACAGCACATGTAGGGTTTTTGTGACGGCGTGACGCAAAATGGCTCGACGTTGGGGCGTGCGTCTTCGATGGCTACGTTCGTGAGTCTAACGGCTTGATCCTTCTTGGCACCGGCGGCGTCGTGGTACGTGCCACAGAACGACGACACGTAGGTTAGGTCCGGGGCGCCTTGAACGACTACGTTTTGGAGTACTACCGCGGCGGGGATTACGAGTAATAGAGGAAGGAAGAATGGTATGAAGGAACTAGCCATTTTGAAGGAAGATCGAGAGGTCTCTTGTTCGAACTGTTTGTTTGTGAAGCGTTATAACAAGTAGTTACAGATATTGAAGCTATTTATAGTTGTAATTACGAGTCTTTCATTGTGGAGTAAAAGCCGATCTTGCTGACCGGCAAAACCCACGTAAGATCTTCACATTGTATATTGGATTTGCTCATTATTATTATTATTGGTGCCGGACCAATATATGCCGTTAGTATTCCACGACAGGGGTAAGAGTGTTGGATTTTTGCAAGAATTTCATCGTTGTGTATAGTTTTGTTGCCTTGGAAGTCTACTTGTGTGTTTGTATAGTTTTGTTTTCTAACTAATTTTATTGGATATCGGCTGTTTGTGTTTTCCTTCATTTCCCCCTTTTAGATGAATGGATAGCAGCAGCCAAGGAAGAAAACGAATTGGACATGGATCTTTGACACACTTTCTTCCCGAATTTTTGGGTAAATGCCACATTTGGTCACTGAGATTACTAAATCGTGTCATGTTTAGTCACTAGAAAAATTTAATATCAATTTTGATCACTCGAATTACTGGAACATGTCACATTTAGTCACTCTCCCGTTAGTTTCCATCCAACTCCATTAATGGAGTTGGGCGAAAACTAATGGGGGAGTGACTAAATGTGACATATGGAGTTGGATGGAAACTAACGGGAGAGTGACTAAATGTGACATGTTTCAGTAATTCGAGTGACTAAACGTGACATGTTTCAGTAATTCGAGTGACTGAAGTTGGAGGGAGGCTAACGGGAGAGTGACTAAATGTGACCTGCTTCAGTAATTCAAGTGACCAAAATTGATATTAAATTTTTCTAGTGACTAAATATGACACGATTTAGTAATATTAGTGGCCAAATGTGGCATTTACCCTGAATTTTTGTGAAATATCCAGAAATTTGTTGTCATAATGTTATTGAAATATATAAATATTCGAGTTATTGGTTTCTTGTAAGATAGTTAATTAGTTCGTTGTGTGAGAGTAAATAATTAATTGGCTACTTAGTACACTATAAGTATTCAGAGGCTAGCTATCACCTTGGACAAAATTTATTAGTAAATGGAATGAATCAAGTAATTAGCTAGTGAATTCTATATTGCCTTTCCCATGCCTTTTTTATAGAGTTTTCTTGAAATTTCCAATTCGTTTTCTAGTTTAGTTATTTCTTTACATTTAATTAAGAAAAGTTAAACATGAAATTCATTTGAACATTAATCTCTTTAAAAAAATTACTAAAAAATAAATGCACAATGCCAATATTGATAATAAATAATTATTAGAAATATTAGAAAGAAGAGAATATTTTGGGAAATAAGAGGCAAATTTAGTTCTTTGATTTATGGAAGAGAAATAAGTGGAAATTATAGTGCTTTTGATTTATATGAAGAGAAATAAAAGGAAATTTTTTGTGTTTTCAATTTTTTGGAAAAGGAAAGAAAGGAAAAATTTAGTGCTTTCATTTTTTTTTTTTGGAAAGAAAAGTAGAGGAGAACTTGAATGCTTATAATTTATAATTTATAATTTATGGTAATAGAAAGGAGAGATTTTTTTTATATTTTCCGATTTTTGGTGAAAAGAAAGAAGGGAATTATTTGGTGCTTTCAACCTTTTAGTGTTTCAATTTTCAAAACTTTAGTCTTTCAAACATGAACCTTGAATTTTTATGTGGTTGCCAATGTTAATTGACTACATTATATCCTTATATAGAATGAGTAATTGTCTATATTAAATTGGAGATCCAATCATGAGTTATCTCATCTTCAATATAATTTCACTTGAACTATCTTAAATAAATGTTATGTAACATTATAAACCATATAATTAAATGCTTATCAATTTGATTGTCATAATATTGCAAATCATGGTTTAGGAGTTTAACATTTAGTAACTAAGGGGTCGTTTGGTTTTGGTGATAGTATAGGTAAGATTGTTACAATGGGTGCATTGTCGACAATCATAATTTTTTGGGAGGATTTTTTCTGCATCAATGCATCCATTGTTTTGTTGATGTGATGGAAAGAATCACTCAAAATGAGTGATATTAATATCTCATGTAAAACTTGAGATTGTTGAAATAGTTTAGCGGGGAGTGTTTGATTCATTTTTCGTGGATGTCTCTACCACCCACTCAATTTAACACCCTCTCCCTTCAAAAATTTCATGGCTGGTCTAGTCTGCTCAGTCTCGTCGTCGGTCTAAAATATGCAATTAGTGTCGGTATCCTCAAGTGAAATACATGTGTCTATCTCCATTGCTTAAAGAGGGTAGAATAACTACGTACAAAATGATGTTCGTCTATTGATAACGATATAATTACATGATTTTTTACCCCTATTTCTTATCCATTTGCGGAGCATGGTTGTGTGTTTTGGCCTATTTTACGCCGGGTTGTGCTACTTTGTCCTATTTCAGGTCCCAGGCGTCAAAGGGAAGGCCAAGCACGAGTTTCGGATCGTTTGGAAGTCGTTTGGACGAGCCAGGACCAAAACACGGGCAGGAGGCCCTCAGAACACGGCCGTGTTCCTGTGACCGTGCTTTTATGGCCGAGGCTTCCAAGGGTGGCGTGCACAACCTAAAAAACACGGGCAGGCCTGAGGAAAACACGGCCGTGTTTTAGGCTGAACACGACCGTGTTTTCAAGCTGCCCGTGGCCGTGCTTTTAAGGCTGAGGCAAAACACGGGCGGGCTGAGGCAAAACACGGCCGTGCCCTCGACCGTGTTTTGGCCAATGATGCCCTTTTAGGCAGATTTCAGCCAAATTGAGAGGGGATTCGAGTTTTAGAGAGATAGAACGATTCCTAGAGAGAGAAAGCGACGAACAAGAGTCTCCAAGCGCCCTAGATCGATCTTCAACACCATTGGAGCTTGGTTTGAGCTTGGAGAAGTGCCGATTCAACGTCCAGGAGCAGAAATCCATCTTCACAGTATGATTTCCGCGTCTGATTCTGCTTTTGCTTCTCTCTCCATGGAGTAGTTCTCCCATTCATCTGGGTGTGGGAAACCCTAGTTCTGTATGTTGAGATTGATTGTATGAACCCAAGTACTGATTCTGTGATTTGATTATATTCGATTGAGGTTTTATGATTGAATGACTTGAATCCTGATCAAATTCCTGTTGTTTCTGCTTTAACCTAGAATGAGAATATCTGCCTAGGTTAATAGAGTATCCTTGATTGAAGGTAGGGAGTTGGTGACTTTAGTCGAGGAGCCAACTCACTATTCTGTACCGGATTTACTCCGGTAGTGGAGGTTTTGTTCTTAGGGCCTCAATCTGTCGACTCCGGTGGAGGTTAGTCGCCCGCTAGAGAGTCAGATTGAGAGGGTCTGAAGACCTTTAGTCGAGACTTCAGGCTGTTTAAGAACATTCCGCAGTATAATCTTCATAGAAACTGAACTTGGTAATTACAATCCAGCTTAACTGCAGACTAGGGGGAACCATATCCGGGTGACCTCTTTAACCTGAATACAACCAGTTTACTTGCTTTGTTTGTTTGGTAGTTTAGACTTGCACTCCAGTTTTATTGCTAGATAACAAGAACTCATTGAGTAGTCAGCAAATCTAGGACCCGGGTTGATATATAAACCTAACCCGCTATACTACGCTTTAGGAAGTGGTTTCACTTGGCCAATTCCTAGGGTGACAGTAGGAGTGAGTCAAGTTTTTGGCGCCGTTGCCGGGGACGGCTAGGTTGTTGAAGAAAAGTGATTTCTGTTACTCTAGCTTTTCTTTTCGCTTTGTTTGCTTTGTCCCACTTGTGCCTTCACGGGTTTGCTTGCTTGAGTGTGTGCAGGTAGTGCATGACCCGTAGCCAGTCAGGAGGTTTACTGCCGTTGGATCCAGAGCTTGAACGCACTTGCCGCCAACTTAGGAGACAGCAGCGAGCTAGACTGGTTACGGGAGAGCGCATAGACGGCCACTTGACCAGCGATTCTGAGGAAGAGTACGAGATGGAGGGCGAAGACATCCCACAACCGGGGAATGCTCGACAGGCTCCCCCGGTGAATCAGCATCCACCACCACCGCCGGGTCCCACCTTGGAGTACTACTACACTCCACGGATTGCTGACATCCACCCGGTCATCCTCTATCCACCCGTCCCAGCAAATAACTTCGAGATCAAGCCAGGCTGGATTCAGCTCATCACATCCTCTATCCAGTTCCATGGCTTGAAGGATGAGGAAGCCCGGGCACACCTTTCCCGTTTTCTGCAGCTGACGAACGGGTTCAAGCTGAATGGTGTTCCGGATGAGGCAATCCGCCTTCACCTCTTCCCCCATTCTCTGGCGGGGAATGCTAAGAGGTGGTTGGAGACCCAGCCCCCACTGTCCATCACTTCTTGGGACGATCTGGCGGATAAGTTCGTGCATAGATATTATCCGGCATCGAAGACTACTGAGATTCAGCGGGAGATCACTCATTTCCGCCAAGAGCCAGATGAGTCCCTTCGTGATGCATGGGAGCGGTACATGGGATACTTCTGGCAGTGTCCCCATCATGGCTTCAGCGATGCTTTCACAGTGGGGAACTTTTACAGTGCCATCACCCCAGACAGCCAGAGGGTGATCGAGTCTCTATGCCCAGGAGGGGATATCCTTACTAAGACTCCACCCGAGCTGAACCAGATGATCAGTACTTTGGCTGCCCGCGATCATTCCTGGGGGCAGAGCAGCAGAGGCAGACATTCCAGGGACCGTGGTGTGCACGCCATGGAGACCAGATCCGGGCTCGAGCAGCAGGTAGCTGAGCTAGTGCAGGCATTGAAGCAGCCCAACAGTCTTATTCCGGGCAGAAGTTTGGCTACACCTCCAGTTGCTCAGTGTCAGTGGTGTGAGAGCCCGAATCACCTCGTGGAGGATTGTCAGTCTATGAGGGAGTCTTCTACTCCCCAAGAGCAGGTGGACTTCATCGCCAATGCTCGGCGCCTTGACCCATACAGCAACACCTACAATGAGGGATGGCGCCAGCATCCCAACTTTGCCTGGAGCAATAACACCGCCAAGCCACCTGGTTTCCCAGCACCAGCAGGTGGTTTCCAGCAGAGGCAGCCCTTCCAGGCTAGGCAGGGGCCACCACCACAGCAGCAGCCTTACCAGCCTAGGCAAGGGCAGCCATTCCAGCAGCCTCAGCGTCAGTATGCCGAGCCCGCAGCAGCGCCAGCTCCCGATAATCAGATGACCGAGCTGAAGAACGTTTTGGCGGCATTCATGACCACCAGCCAGGCGACTATCACGAGGATGGATCAGTCCATAGCTTCACTGGAGGCAGGCCAGCGAACCCTGGAGGCAGGCCAGAGGAACCAGGGTGCCATTCTGCAGGATCTCCAGCACCAGATAGGGGGCTTAGCTCGCCAGAATACTACCAGGGCACCGGGGACTCTGCCTGCCACCACAGTCCCCAATCCTCGCGACCATCACGAGACTGCCCATGCCATCACCACCAGGAGTGGTAAGACCACATCTGCTACTCCTGCCCAGCCCAGGCAAGACGACCCATTTCCTGCTTCAACACCTCCAGCTGATACTGCAGAAGTGGAGGAAGGCAGCGCAGCACCTGCTCCCAAGCCACAACCTGTGGTTAAGGAGCATATACCCCAGCTGCCTTTCCCCACTAGACTTCATAAAGACAGGCTGGAGACAGAGTTTGCCAAGTTCATGGCAATGTTGAAGCAGGTCAACATCAGCATGCCGTTCGTGGAGGCACTGTCGAAGATGCCCAAGTATGCCAAGTTCATGAAAGACCTCCTCACCAACAAGAAGAAACTTGGGGATCTTTCGACAGTGATGCTCAGCGAGGAGTGTTCTGCCATCCTGCAGAACAAGCTGCCAGAGAAGCGCAAAGACCCAGGGAGTTTCACTATCCCTCTTGTTATTGGCAGCATGCATGTAGGAAAGTCCTTGGCGGACCTAGGCGCTAGCATTAACGTCATGCCCTATAAATTGTTTAAGAAGCTAGACCTAGGTGAACCTAGAGCTACTAGGATGAGCATTCAGTTAGCTGATCGTTCTATCGTGCATCCTAGGGGTATCATTGAGGACTTGCTTGTTAATGTTGGCGCATTCACATATCCTGTTGATTTTGTTATTTTGGATATAAATGAGGATGTGGATGTGCCTTTGATTTTGGGTAGACCATTTCTCGCCACCGCCAAGGCGCTTATTGATGTGCATAGTGGTAAATTGATTCTGCGTGCTGGTGATGAACAGGCTACTTTTTCTGTGTCTGACAATGGGAAACATTCTCATTTGCATGATGACATAGACTACTGTGATGTGCTTGCCGATTTTGAGACCGCACTCGCCATCACAAGTGCGGGTACTGACGATGCTCTTGAGCGTTGTATTTTGCTAGGTGAGCAGGCATTGCAGGAGCCGCAGCTGGCGGAGCAGTTGGCCGCATTGGAGAGTGGCCCCTTCTTGGAGGGCGACAGGCTGTTTAAACCGATCTCATCCTCCACCCGCATCACCACTTCTCTGGAGGAACCACCAGAGCTGGAGCTTAAGCCCCTCCCTCCTCATTTGGAGTATGCATTTCTCCGGGAGGGGAATAAGCTGCCAGTTATCATCAGCTCGACCCTCACACCCGAGCAGAAGACCAGACTGGTGGCCTTGCTGAAGCAGTACCAGCGAGCTTTGGCGTGGAAGATCACAGATATCCGGGGGATCAACCCCTCTTTTTGCTCACACCGGATACTGCTGGAGGATGAGATGCGGCCGGTGAGGCAGCCGCAGAGGAGGTTGACGCCGAACCTGGAGGCTGTGGTTCGGGCAGAGATCGTGAAGCTGATGGACGCGGGGATCATCTTCGCCATTTCTGACAGCGAGTGGGTCAGTCCCACCCAGGTGGTGCCAAAAAAGGGTGGGATGACCGTGGTGCCTAACGAGAAGAACGAGCTCATCCCGATGCGCACGGTGACTGGGTACCGTGTCTGCATCGACTATCGGCGTCTCAACGACGCTACTCGGAAGGACCACTTCCCGCTGCCGTTCATTGATCAGATGCTGGAGAGATTGGCGGAGCACGAGTTCTATTGCTTCCTGGATGGGATGTCTGGGTACTTTCAGATCCCTATTGCACCGGAGGACCAGGCGAAGACCACTTTCACCTGCCCCTTCGGCACCTTTGCTTACCGGAGGATTCCATTCGGGCTATGCAACGCCCCAGCCACTTTTCAGCGATGCATGCTCGCCATCTTTGACCGTTTGGTCGGCGAGATCATGGAGGTGTTTATGGACGACTTCTCGGTTTATGGAGACTCCTTCTCTCACTGTCTCCACAACCTGGAACTCGTTCTTAAACGGTGTGAAGAAACGAACCTGGCACTAAGTTGGGAGAAGTGTCACTTCATGGTTCGGGAAGGCATAGTTCTTGGGCATAAGATCTCCAAGATGGGGATTGAGGTGGACAGAGCAAAGATTGAGACTATCAGTAAGCTGCCTCCTCCCACATCTGTAAAGGGGATCCGGAGTTTTCTTGGCCATGCAGGTTTCTACAGGCGGTTCATCAAGGATTTCTCGAAGATCGCCCTGCCCCTGACCAAGCTTCTTGAGAAGGATGCCCCCTTCCTGTTCACTGATGCTTGCACAGCAGCGTTCACCACCTTGAAGGAGAAACTCACCCAGGCTCCTATCATGGTTGTTCCAGACTGGTCCTTACCATTTGAGCTGATGTGCGACGCCAGTGATTTTGCTGTTGGAGCTGTTCTGGGGCAGAGGCGGGATCAACACTTCCGACCTATCTACTACGCCTCGAAGACTCTGAATGAAGCCCAGGAGAACTACACCACCACAGAGAAGGAGCTGCTTGCGGTGGTGTTTGCCTTTGATAAGTTTCGCCCCTATCTGGTCTTGTCTCGTGTGACCGTGTACACAGATCACTCCGCGATTAGGTACCTGATGAGTAAGGCCGATGCCAAGCCTCGGCTCATACGATGGATCTTACTGCTGCAGGAGTTCGATATTGAGATCCGGGACAAGAAGGGAGCAGAAAATGTTGCAGCTGATCACCTCTCTCGGTTGGACGCACCCCCTGCGGACAACCTCGTGGAGGAGATTGATGACTCCTTCCCAGACGAGAGGTTGATGATGTTGTGCTTGGTGGAGAGTGTCACCCCCTGGTACTCCGATTTTGAGAACTATTTGGTGGGCCAGCAGCTGCCCAAGGGGATGGCGACTCACGCCAAGAGGAAGTTTTTCTCCGATCTGAAGTACTACTTCTGGGATGACCCGCATCTTTTTCGGATCGGAGCCGACGGGATCATCCGTCGTTGTGTCATGGAGAGTGAGATGGAGGGCATTCTATCTCACTGTCATGAGGGACCTACTGGCGGTCATCACGGAGGAAACCGCACGGCGAGGAAGGTACTCCAGTCGGGCTTCTACTGGCCCACGCTCTTCAAGGATGCAGACGCCTTCGCACGCAGGTGCGACCGATGCCAGAGGTCAGGTAACATCTCTGCCCGTGATGAGATGCCCCAGAATGTGTTTATAACTTGTGAGATTTTTGATGTCTGGGGTATCGACTTCATGGGCCCCTTCCCTCCATCTTTTGGTAACACCTATATTCTGGTTGCTGTTGACTACGTCTCTAGGTGGGCTGAGGCGCAAGCTTTGCCCACCAATGATGCTAGACGTGTTTGTGGTTTTTTGAAGCAGCTCTTCTCCCGGTTCGGGACACCTAGAGCCATCATAAGCGATAGAGGCACCCATTTCCAGGGCCAATTTGATAAACTATTGTCTCGCTATGGTGTGACTCACAAGGTGTCCGTGGCCTATCATCCCCAGACCAGTGGCCAGGCCGAGCTGACGAACCGGGAGCTCAAGCGGATCCTGGAGAAGACGGTGGATCAGTCCCGCAAAGATTGGTCCACCAAGCTCGATGATGCTCTATGGGCGTATCGCACTGCCTATAAGACGCCCATTGGTACTTCACCGTACCGGCTTGTCTATGGAAAGGCTTGCCATTTGCCCGTGGAGCTAGAGCACAAGGCCTTCTGGGCCCTTAAGCTGCTCAACTTGGATGTTCGTGTTGCAGGTACTGAGCGTAAAATGCAGATGTTGGAGCTGGAAGAGTGGCGTTACCACGCCTACGAGAACACCAAGCTGTACAAGGCGCGCACTAAGCGCCTCCACGATGTACGGTTGCGGGGTCCGAAAGAGTTCCAGGTTGGTGATCGAGTTCTCCTTTATAACTCTCGCCTGAAGCTCTTTCCCGGAAAACTCCGCTCCCGGTGGTCTGGACCGTTCACAGTCACACAGGTGTTCCCGTATGGCACAATCGAGATAGCCAACCCGCAAACTGAGCCGTTTAAAGTGAATGGCCATCGTCTCAAGCTCTACCTGGGAGACGAGGTCGAACGTGCGGAGTTGGCAGTGGAACTCGCGGACCCTTAGTTCCGCCATGGGCGTCCAGCTAAAAGACGGTAAAGAAGCGCTTGTGGGGAGGCAACCCCACCACGGTTTGCATTTCTACCCTTTGTTTTATTTTCTTTTCTTTTAGTCGGTTTTTGCGTCATAGAGTCTGTCTGGAGTCTGTCTGGAATGTATTTCGTGCCTCTGGCGGTGCCTTTTAATGTGCCATTGGGTAAATTTTCGAGCCGGGGCACGAATGAGTTTGGGTGGTTTGAAATCGGAAGTTGGAAATTCACCATTCTGGGCTCGGCATAAAAAACACGGGCAGCAGGGGGGTCAAAACACGGCCGTGTTTTGCCCCTGCCCGCCCGTGTTTTATTCTTTCACACCTGGTGCTCGCGGCCATAAAAACACGGGCGCTGGGGGTTCAGAACACGGCCGTGTTCTGCCCCAAGCCCGCCCGTGTTTTTAAGGTGGGGGAGCACGGCCTCGGCCATAATAACACGGGCGGGCCAAGGCCAAAACACGGCCGTGTTTTGGCCGCCCGTGTTTTGCCTCCCCCCCTATAAAAACGCATTTTCCCTTCCCCCCTCATTTCCCCCCCCCCCCCCCCATTTTCAGAAACCCTAGCCGCCCCCCCCCCCCTCTCTCTCGCCGGAAATCGCCCTCCTCCCTCCCCTCTTCGGTTTTTCGGCCATTTCTTGCTCCCCCGACCTCCAAATCCCAAACCGCGACCTCCCCCACGCTCCTGGCGTCGAGGAGCATATTCCCCAGAGGTTTGGGTGAGTTTGGCCAAGGTTGGGTCGCCGGCGGTGAGTTCTCCGGCGAGCCTCCGGTGAGTTTTCCGGCGACTTAGGGGGATTTTTGCTCTTTTCTTCACCTTTCTCCGGGTAACTTCTTGCGTCTCCAGGTGTGTTCATCCTCCCTTTTCTCGTATTTTTGGAGAATCGTTACCTAGAGTTAGGTGAAGAACTTGGATTGTGCTTGAATGTGCGATTGATTGGGTAGGCCGATGGTTTTCTTTGCATGCTCTGTTCTATCTAGGGATTTCAGTCCCTCGGCCTACCGTTGCATGTGGGAGTTAATTCCGGGTTTGGGGTATTTTGGATGTGGTTGGTTGCTTGGTAATTATTTGGATTGGATTTGTTGATTGTTTCCCGGGGGCCTAGTCCGCTGTCCCAATCGTTTGATTTGAGGGCCCCCGGTGCATTGGGTTGTGTGCATTTCTGTGTGATGGGGATGTTTGATTTTCTCCGGGAGTCTAGTCCACTGTCCATATCTTCCGATATGAGGACTCCCGGTGTGATCTTCACTAACATTGACCCCGTTTGCTCGTGTTTCCTTTTGTCCGTTCTTGTGCTATGCAGGATCATGGAAGCCTACCTAGACCAGTTGAGCATCACCCAGCGCCATGCACTGCGGACTATCCGCACCTGCACCTTGATTTTGCGGTGTTCGATGGCCTTCACGCCCGGCCGCAGATGGAGGCCGCTGTGCGGGCGTATGGTTGGCGGCGCCTGCTCTGCCTTGCTGAGCCCACTTATCAAGAGCTCGTCTGGGAGTTCTATGCCTCCTTCCGCCACAACCAGAGGGGGAATGCCGACCACAGTAACGCCGTTCAATTCACACTTGGCGGGGTCGAGCACTCCATCAGCTACTGGGAATTCGCCAATGCACTCCGGGTGAATTCCCCCCACGCCGGCGATGGGGTCCTGCGCTTAGACATCACCGATCCCACCGATTTTCCCAGCCAGGCGTACTTCCGGCGGATCTGTCATCCTGACTATGTGGATGTGGAGTACGTCGCCAGCCAGACGCGCGGCTCTCTACTCCGACCTGAGTGGCGCATCCTTAACCACTTGTTGTGCGCCTCCTACACCCCCAGCAAGGGCTCGGCCAACCGGGTCACCCTCCGGACCCTGCGGAACCGGGCCGGCCAGGAACTCATTCACACCCGCCTGGATCGCGAGCGGGACCGCGGCCGTCGTCTGATGTCCGGCCAGCACTACATCATGTCCTACCTGGGCATGGACCCGAGCGCCGTTCATTATCCTTTCGTCCAGTCCCCGGGGTTTGAGGACCAGTACCCACCACCTTCCGGCGATGGTGGCGATGACTGCTAGTGGCGCGAGCACCTGGTTCTGATCGTGTTTCCATTTCCAGACTGAGACTCCATGTTTTTGTTGTTTCTTTTGGATTTGTTTTCTTTTATTTTGGATTGTCAACTCGGAACTTCGGTTCTATCACCCAGTGTATCTCTTGTGTGACTTTAGCTTTGTGCCTCGGACTGGGTCCCCTTCCAGTCCTCTGCTATTGTCCGATCTACCTCTCGATCTCCGTTCCTGCTTTCACGGTAACATCGTTCCCCTTCCCTCTGCTCCATTGAGGACATTGTCGCATTTAAGTGTGGGGGGGTTCTTTGTATTATTTGGAACGGGTGTATGGGTGCTTGGAGCCTAGTCCACTGTCCAAATCTTAAGATTTGAGGGCTCCAAGCACGGCTGTTTGCTTGATATTTGATCGTATTGGCATTGTGGATGTGATTAGAGAATTGAATGGCTTTTGACTCGATGCATGACAACTTGAGTGTGACTAAGATAGCCTATTACGATGACTGAGATGTGTAGTAGAGTTGTGTAGGGGTTCAGTTTTCAACTGTTTGCTTACCAACTGCGACTTGTATTTGATCACTTGCTTTTGACAGTCATTTATGCATCTAGTTCAGGGAATCAGAATGTGGGATAGAGCATATAGGTAGCCATGTGAGATTTGAGCCTGCTCGTTTCTTTCTTGTGCGATAGATCCCTCTTCCATGAAATGTAGCATTCACGTTGTCACTAGCTAAGATGATGGAGGCATAGGATTAGCCCACGACCAAACTGACTGTCCTGATGCGTCATAACCCCTAGTCAGCCCCTTTGAGCCGTGTGTTATCCTTTCTTTCGGTCTGAAATGAAAAATCACCCTTTGCATCTTTTAGAAGGTTCCACAGAGTGGTTTTTGCATGCTGTCTGCTGTTCTGCTAAATATAATGTGAGGGTTGGAGGTAGTGCTTAAAAATTTGGGCGTGCGTTTGAAAATATGCAGAGGTGGTGGTTCTCTTAAGAAATGAACAAAGAAAAAATAAAGAAAAAAAAAGATTAAAGCAAAAGAGAGCCACCACCAAAAATCTGGAATTGTGCCCATTAAGTAGTTTCCGAGTAGTCTGGCTTGGAAATGCTAGCATTTTTGTAACCTCCTTCGCTCTTGTGCCCTAAAGAATTTGATTAATGCAGAATAGCAGGACGAAAGTTACTGGTTTGCTTGATTGTGGTTTTGTTGGGTTTGGAATTGTGGAACCTTGTGCTATAACTGCCACCACCTAAAAGGCTTTTTCCCCATGTCCAAGACCCTAGCCAGTCATTTGAACCTGTGTCTAAGACCTCCGGATTAGTTAGTGGTGACACCCCCTTATGTGAACTCTAGCATTTAGAGGCTGCATTCATGGTGAAGAGACGTTAGGGATTGAGAGAAGAAGCATGCGCATTTTTCGCATCATATTGTCCTGACCCCACTGGTCGAGAGTGAGCGATTCATTTCTTCATTTTCTCTATACTCTTTACCCCGGTGAGGACCTAGATTGCTCGGTCTTAATTCTGATGTCTTAAGCTTTGTGCATGATATGACTGTTTTGAACAAGTGATTGAGTCAAGTCTATGTTGGTTGGTGAACATGAAAGAACTCTTCCTTTGCTCGACTCTATTGCATTCGAATGTCATCTGTGGTGGTTGTCTAGGTTGTCGTTCGAGTTGCCATGTGTTGATGATCGAAAGCCAGTATGATCCACGTGTTTTATGCCGATACGATTTGCCCTTGAGCCTGCTTGATTGAAATGTCTCAAGTTTACCTGGTGTCTGACTTGGTTTGCTTAGGGACAAGCAAACGGTTAAGTGTGGGGGAGTTTGATAACGATATAATTACATGATTTTTTACCCCTATTTCTTATCCATTTGCTGAGCATGGTTGTGTGTTTTGGCCTATTTTACGCCGGGTTGTGCTACTTTGTCCTATTTTAGGTCCCAGGCGTCAAAGGGAAGGCCAAGCACGAGTTTCGGATCGTTTGGAAGTCGTTTGGACGAGCCAGGACCAAAACACGGGCAGGAGGCCCTCAGAACACGGCCGTGTTCCTGTGACCGTGCTTTTATGGCCGAGGCTTCCAAGGGTGGCGTGCACAACCTAAAAAACACGGGCAGGCCTGAGGAAAACACGGCCGTGTTTTAGGCTGAACACGACCGTGTTTTCAAGCTGCCCGTGGCCGTGCTTTTAAGGCTGAGGCAAAACACGGGCGGGCTGAGGCAAAACACGGCCGCGCCCTCGACCGTGTTTTGGCCAATGATGCCCTTTTAGGCAGATTTCAGCCAAATTGAGAGGGGATTCGAGTTTTAGAGAGATAGAACGATTCCTAGAGAGAGAAAGCGACGAACAAGAGTCTCCAAGCGCCCTAGATCGATCTTCAACACCATTGGAGCTTGGTTTGAGCTTGGAGAAGTGCCGATTCAACGTCCAGGAGCAGAAATCCATCTTCACAGTATGATTTCCGCGTCTGATTCTGCTTTTGCTTCTCTCTCCATGGAGTAGTTCTCCCATTCATCTGGGTGTGGGAAACCCTAGTTCTGTATGTTGAGATTGATTGTATGAACCCAAGTACTGATTCTGTGATTTGATTATATTCGATTGAGGTTTTATGATTGAATGACTTGAATCCTGATCAAATTCCTGTTGTTTCTGCTTTAACCTAGAATGAGAATATCTGCCTAGGTTAATAGAGTATCCTTGATTGAAGGTAGGGAGTTGGTGACTTTAGTCGAGGAGCCAACTCACTATTCTGTACCGGATTTACTCCGGTAGTGGAGGTTTTGTTCTTAGGGCCTCAATCTGTCGACTCCGGTGGAGGTTAGTCGCCCGCTAGAGAGTCAGATTGAGAGGGTCTGAAGACCTTTAGTCGAGACTTCAGGCTGTTTAAGAACCTTCCGCAGTATAATCTTCATAGAAACTGAACTTGGTAATTACAATCCGGCTTAACTGCAGACTAGGGGGAACCATATCCGGGTGACCTCTTTAACCTGAATACAACCAGTTTACTTGCTTTGTTTGTTTGGTAGTTTAGACTTGCACTCCAGTTTTATTGCTAGATAACAAGAACTCATTGAGTAGTCAGCAAATCTAGGACCCGGGTTGATATATAAACCTAACCCGCTATACTACGCTTTAGGAAGTGGTTTCACTTGGCCAATTCCTAGGGTGATAGTAGGAGTGAGTCATCTATAACCCATAAACAAAGGGTAAAAGTGATATTTCATACAAAAAAGAGATACAACTTTTTGAATGCTAGAATAACTGTCCCCAAAACCAAACAAGGTAACTATATTACATAATTTTCCTTAATTGAATGTATATTACAATGCATTGATTTACGTATCACCAAAATCATGTGACCCCTAATACATTGTCTATTCTTATAGGGCAATTCCTAATTGGATATAGTATACTTGGAAACATATAATGAGTTAACTTATCTTAAAAACGTCACTCGAACTATCTCAAAAGCATATTATTTTACACTGTATATCATATGATCAATTATTTACCAATGTCTTTATCACTATCTTGATAGTTATGAGTTAACAGTTTAACATTTAGTTACTAAGATATTGTCTATAAACATATAGGACATGATTAATTGGTTATAATAGATTAGAGAACCTATCATGATGAGTCAGCTTATCAAAATAAACCAATTGCTTATGTTCTATGCTTCTATATTTGTTGCAACTTCTGCACTACTTGATCGTTATTCCAACACTAAAGTAAAAATTTGGTGTTTCAACTTTCACAATTTTAGTCTTTCAAACATGAATCTTAAATTTTTATGTGGAGGCCAATGTTAATTGACTATATTATATCTTCATATGGAATGATTAATTGGCTATATTAAATTTGAGAACCTATTATGAGTTATCTCATCTTCAATATAATATTATTCATACTATCTCGAATAAATATTATTTTATATTATAAACCGTATACTTAATTACTTTATCTATTTGATTATAAAAATATTTATACATATGATAATTTATAGTTTATGAGTTTAAGTGTCGTTTGGATGGATTATTTGTATGAGTTATATGGGTTCAAATAACTCACAATGAGTTATTTGAACACAAATAACTCATTTGGCAGCGTTTTATTGAAATGAGTTATTTTGACAGTGAGTTATTTACAAATAACTCAAAACGAGTATTTAAAATAACTCTTACCTATGTGTTATTTTGGAATAACTCGTTTTATCACTTTGCTTTTACCAAATATCACATGTCAAATACCACATAAACAATAAATGAGTTATTTGACTCTACAAATACCATATTAATAATTAACCCATCCAAACGAACCCTATCATTAGGTAAAGGCAGGGGTGTAAGTTCGGGTCGGGATCGGATAACCGAACCGAAACCTGAAAAAACCCGAAACACTACAAAATTGAGGAACTTTAGGGGCAATAATAGGGGACAAGTAATTTAGTTTGTCTTCGGAAATTCAAATCTTAGTGATATTGGGGACAATTTTATAAAATGGTCCCAGAAGGTAGAAGAGGCCGGAAATCATATTGGGGGATATATTTTGTCGTCCCCAATCCAAAGACGGAAATAAATTTACTATCCAAAGGTTAATAATAAGGAGAGCCGCCAGCTTTTATTATTATTTTCTTAATTTTTTGGAATTTAAATTGTATAATATTTGTTAATAAGGGTTACACGTTTCTTGTCCCCAATTCAAAAGGAACACATAAACCTTCCGACTCCCTCATTCTCTTTCATTAATTTAATTAATATTAATTAATTTATCAATATATAAAGTTGAAGTCGATTTTTTTTATGAAAACCTGTAATTTTATTTATAAATCAGGCCGTCCTTTTCAAAGAGGAAAGGATAGAAAAGTTGAAGTGGATTTACTATTCACTAAGAACTCATTAAAATTGAGATTCCATTTCCGTAGGGCCATGGAGTTCTTTTGTGTGCTATGAGTTATTTTGTATACTTTATTTCAAGAATTAATAGCCCCTTTACTATATTTAAAGAGTGTTTCAAAGTTACAAGTAGAATTTGTATCTTTATGTTATGGTATAAGTTCGATTTGTATCATAATATAAAAGTACACATTTAATTTTTTGTCATATATGAATTTGTGCAAAATGATATAGGTACGTTGGACGTACAAGTTCTGTTTGTACCGAATTTTTTTGTGTGATGTGAGTTATTTTTTTATACTTTATTTCAAGAATAAAGATCCCTTCTATTATACCTTAACTTTAAGGAAATGGTGCTTCAATGTATAAATTAAATTTTTACTATACATTGTAAAGGTATAAGTTCAATTTGTACTATAAGTGATTTTGTATCTTTATGTTATTGTATATGTTCAGTTTGTACCATAAAAAAAAGTACAAATTCAATTTTTTCATATAAGAATTTGTGCAAAAATATATAGGTATGTTAAATGTACAAGTTTAGTTTGTACCATAGGGCAAAAATTTAAAGCACTCATGCTTTAAAACATTATAAAAAGCAATTAGGAGGCTTCTACCAAAAGAATTTTGTGAACTATTCATTGAATTAATTACATTCATTAGAGAATTATGCTACAATCATAACATTCTGCATTCTGTTCTACAATTTTCATTGAAGTAGTTCTGCTAAATAGGTAGGGGTGTTCAAATGGTTACCATGGTATTTACCAAACCAAATAAGCCTAAATTTTATTAATCATGGAATATAATACCATAACCAAACGTCCAAATTCATACAATAACCAAATTAACTAAACTAGAGTTTAATCAATTTGGTTAATTGGTTAACCAAAATAATTAATTTACTATTACATTATCATTAAGTGAGAAAATTTACGATTAGTACATTAATTCACATATTATATAATGAATAACACATAACAACCCAAATCTATAGTTAATTCTTAACATAAATACATGTAACTAATACAATTACCTTACATTTTACTCTTGAGTGGTTATGCAAAGTATAAGTATGTGTATATAATATATTAGATATATAGATAATTACTTAATTGGTTAATTTGGTTTGATCGGTTAGGAGTGTCTGAAACCAAACCAAATCACCCAAACCAAACAAGCTAACAAACTTAACTTAACCAAACCAGTTATTCAAATTAACCAAACTAAATTATCCAAATACTACCGGTTAAAACGGTTACCACGGTAACCACACCGTTTGAACACCTCCACTGCTACTTTGTCACTATTTCTTTTGCTTCCACATTTAAGGGGAATGCTCCTCTTTGGAAAGAGGATATAAAGAAGAATATGGGTGTGCAACGGTTCATTCTGGTTCGGACCGGACCAAACAAATGAGAATTACGGTTTATTAGTGAAAAACATTTTAGCACCAAAGACTTGACCATTTTTGCATTCGATCCTTTTGATCCGGCTTAGTCAAGTCTAAATATCAGTTTGGTCATCATTTATTTAGTAATTATAAAATTTATGACGACCAAAGGTCATATTATACTCAGTCTGGTCTTAACATCTATTTGACCCGGTGCCATTCAATATGGACCGGACCATTGCACACCCAAAAGAAGAAGTCTCCATCATGAATAACCCTCATTCTTTCCCTATATATGTCAATAGTCTGGGACAGAGAGACAGAGGGTTGCCATCTTTTTGCCTCTGATCAGAGTCACCAGAGCCAACCAGTGACTAAAGCCACCATTTGTGCGTTCCCAAAGCCACATCTCATCCGAAAATCAAATTGGATTTTAGATAGGAGTGGGGAGCCTTTTATAAAAAAAAAAATAGCTGGCCTATTTAGCCAAAAATTTCAAAATCCCGCCAGGCCAACACGTTCCATTCGATTTTTCCAGTAACGCAACCAATTATCCCTCTTAACTCTAATTTTTGGCGGCCAAATCCGATTTCAAGATTGTTTTTTCTTTCCTTAAGATAAACACAGATCCTTCTAATTAATATAATATCGTTTCCCCTGTTATATCTAGTTTTCACATCTCTGCTTTCCTTCCACTGCTTCAATAGATATCCGCCGCGTTCGGTGAGTTTTCCATGCCTCCATCTGGTTGTTTCAATTCACGTTCTTTTTGGGCGATTCACCTCCATGTTCTTGCTCTGTTTCCTGTTAATCTTCTTTTCCCCTGTTTTCGATACACCTATTATGTATTGGGAGTCAAGTCATTTTCATCTAAAAACATACGCTTTCCGAGCGGCGTCTCTAGTTCTCATTTTGATATGTGTTCCGTGTTTTAGTAGGGTACACTACACCGCAAACAACTGATCCTTCCCTAGTCTCTTCCTCCATTGCAAGCTTTTGTTTCTTTCTTTGTGCTCCTTTTAATTGCCTTTTGAATACTGCCATTATGTTGTTCATTGCTGACTCTTTTATTTCTCTTATACTAACCGTGATGTTTTTTTTTCCAGCAATGGTTCGTGCAAGTAATAAAAGAGTGAATTGGAGATAGCGAGATTGATCACACTTCACATGTTCCAGAAACTATAATGACTTCCATTATTCTATTTAAGCGACACATGGTTGTCCGTAGAATTTATGTATATAACATTTCAGCGTCCCTGATGATACCACTAAAGGGACAACAAGTTGTCACAAAAGTTACATGGATGTCAATCAGTCGTCCCTATAAGTTATAAGGTTACAAATTGAAGCCTCTGAAGACACTGCTTAAGGGATGATTGGTTGTCCCTACCAGTTAAATAGATGACAGTTAGGTGTCATCGAAAATATAGTGTAAGAGACAATTGATCGTCCCCACAAGTGATAAATGGGACAATTACTCGTTCCTCAAAGCGCATAAGTGACTACTCATTGTCCCCTAAAACACAAGTTAAGGGACAATTTTTTGTCCCCAAAAGTCATAAGTGACAACTTGTCGTCTCTAAAGATATAGTATAAGAGACCACTCTTAGTCCTTGAAGAAAGCTTTCGGTGACGATTTTTGGACTCCAAGTTAATTCCAATAGGAACGACATGTCGTCCATATAAAAAGAAAAGGGGACGATATATTATCCCCAGATAGACGCAACATGATAATGAAATATATTATGTGGGACAACAACTTGTCCCTGAAAATGATATTTAGGGGACGACTTATTGTCATTACAATTATAGCTATAGGGACGACAAATTGTCTTCCATGGAAAAGAACGGGACGACAACTTGCGAGTATCGGGGACGACTGTCGTCCCTAGTAATGGGGACGACCTAGATTTTTGTCGTCCCCAAAAGAATAGAGGACAAGAGTATAGGGAACCACACATTGGAGACGGCTAGGTCGTCCCCAAAAACTTTAGAGACGATTTTTCCTATTTCCGGGGACGAGTTTTGTCGTCCCCAAACCTCATCTTTTTTGTAGTGAAACCCGTAACCGAAAATCACTAAAACCGAACCCGAACCCGATAAGGACTTGCGGGTTTCGGTCACCCGAAACCCAAAATTTCCTTATCGGGTTCGGGTTCGGTTAAAGCAAAACCGAAACCCAAAAACCCGAACGCCTAAGAATACGGGATGAGTTCTATTCATTGGAGGTTTTTAGCCGGAACCCGAAAAACCGATAAGCAAAACCGAACCCGAAACCAAAAAACCCGAAATCCAAAATGAACTCGAACCCGAAAACCGAAAATGTATATAATCGGGTCGGTTTCGGGTAAACCCAAAAAACCGAACCCGAATGGACACCCCTAGGTAAAGGTAAAGGAGATAACTATAAGAGAAGGAAAGGATGGGCGGGCGGCCACTTCAAAATTTTTAACAGTTGAAAATTTGAGTTGGCGCGATAGAAATGCAGAAATTTGGTACTTTTAAGTTTTTTTGTAAATGACAAATTTGGTCACTGGGTTAACTAAAAAAGTTCAATGTTTAATCACCATAAATATTTAATTACATTCGTGATCATTGAAATTAGTTTAACAGCTCAAGTTTGGTCACTCTTTGTCCAACTCTATTATCTTTTGCTCATGTGGCAGTCAATTTTCAAAGTTGACCATTAAATTTATAATATGACAATTAAAAATTAATAAAAAAAATAAAATTTAATCATTCAAATTTTTCACATCATTTTCAAAACTATTAGAAAAACAATAAAAATCTATTTCAATATTGCCAAAATTTATTTTTTTGTAATACAATTTTCGTTTAAATTAATGTATATTGTCGCCCAAAAATGTTGAAATTTTCTTTTAGAGTGGTGTTTTGTTTTCTGGATGTATTTTTTGTTAATGTGTCTATTGATTGCAAATGTTGGTATCATCACCATTACTATTAGCTAATGTAGTTTACCGATTACGATTAATTACATGAAAAGTTTGCAAGTCGATTCAACATTTTGATTAGTTTTATTTAAATGTAAGTATATATACGAGGTAGAAAGAAACTGTTTAAAAATTGTGACAAATATTTTAAATTTGTGTAATAAAATGTGCAAGTTGGCAATGAGTAAATAAGTCGATGCGTTGACACGAATAACCCGCAACCCGCCCGGCCCAAAATTTGATGCACTCGCAACCCAATTTACCCACAACCTGATTGAACCTGAACCCGATAAACCCGCAACCCGCTTGAATCTGAACCCGATTGAACCCGAACTCAATTACCCGAACTCGATAAACTTGAAACTCGACTAACCCACAATCCAATTGAATCCAACCCGAACACGTCTGATTGACACCTCTAGTTGTTGTACACACTAGTTAGACACATGGCTTTCGTGGTTGTTCTTGTCATGGGCTTTTGTTGTGTTAGGTTTCAAGCCACTTTGGCATTGTCTTGGGCCTATTCGGATTAGGCCTTCATGTTCCCTATTCGATTTGTGTTGTTTTTCCGTTAGGGATGGTTATACGATCCGGTTAAATTGGACCAAATTGATCCGGTCCCGGTTCAGTTTTTTCGAAAATATAAGGACCAAAAATTGAATTGGATACACTCCGGTCTTGATCCGGTCCGGTATTGACCCGGTCCGGTCCCAATTTTATTTTGATTTTAGATTGAGCTTGTGGGAATTTGAGCGTTGGGGTCTTTTATCCGGTCTTTATCCGGGTTTTTTTACCTCAAATCTAAGCCTGAATATGATATTGAATTGTTTGCTATCCAATCCCAGTCCGGTCGCGGTCCGAGTTATACGATCCGGTTTCGAGTAAAACCAAACAGTTCTGGACCAAATTGCCAGCTATACTTTCCGTTACTATCTTCTGCTCTACACTACCCCCAACAAGCACGGTTTTAATGAGTTTAAAATATTCTTATAGTTTTGCAAGAAAAATATTATTTATAATTATATTTATTTGAAATTTTATGATAAGACACCCCTTGGTGGAATCATTTGGTACGCCACCGATTGCCACAATAATAATAAGTACTACTATTATAGACATAACAAGCACATGGGTCATTATGTGTTTTTTGCCAAAACGCCTCTCCATTATTATAGGATGGGAGCCCTCCTCCCCACAAATTCTACCATCTATTATTCTATTTTGAATACCCATATCTCCATATTTTTGGTAGAGCATAAATAAAATCTACCCACAAAATTAACCAATCTTTACTCTTACTATATATAGGATTCTCACATACATGAGCAAGATATCTAGATCATCAACATCATCATGCCTTGTAATTTCACAACATTACCACTAACACTATTCCTTTGGCTACTCATCATCACCGCAATCCCTACCACGGTCGTCGTCGAGAGCAGTCCAAACCTCGGCCTCACCTCGGCCTTCTGCGGGTCGCAGTTTGACGACAGCCCACTGACGAGGGAGAGAATCCGGGGAGTGGTGGAAACGGCGACGACCTCCGGCAGGCCATGGGTCCCGGCGTATTGTGGCGCATCTGATGTTCACGATGAACCCCATCTGTACGCCCGATCTTCTTGCTCCCGCACCATTTCGAGGGAGGACTGCACGGCTTGTCTCGAGGAAGCCGGGGCTCGACTGATGGATCGCTACTGCAAGGATCTGTATGGTGCGCAGGTCACTCTAGTGGACTGTTTCTTGAGGTATGAGACCTCCCGATTCTGCTAGCTATCCACTGAGAAGAATCAAATGAGGGATATATATATATATATGGGTGGATGATTGTTTCTTTGTTGACTTCTCGTCTTCATTTCTAGATATCTAATGTTTTTGTTTTTCTTATTGTACTTTTTGATGAAATTTGAGCGGTTATATCATTCCGCTTTAACTGATCAATTAGTTTCTCTTATCGCTTTGAAATGTTTGAACTTGCAAATCCTCTTACCAACCTCCACCACACCTCGTTGAAGATATTGTGGGAGTGGTGGTTCCCTCAATTTTTTTTTTTTCCTCCGTTGAATCAGATTCCTTTCATTACCCTGGCCAAATGGCAAATCTAGTACAACAATGCTTAAATCAAAACTCTAGAATAAAACATCAACCACTCACAATGTTTCTCAAAATATACGTCTATGTATTATAGTTGTATGTAGTGGCGGATACATGCATGTTTAGGGGTGTCCCGGGATACCCCTAAAATTTGAAAACACGGTTATTTAACCTCCGATAGTAGTTTGCGTATAAGCAAACAAATGTTTAAGTGGTAGTGGGACACCCTTGAAATTTGGAGAAATGATTATCCAACCTCCCGTAGTAGTTTGCGTATTGGTACAAATAATATTTAAGTAGTAGTCTATGTGATTTAAACTTGGGACACTGTCATTATTCGTAAACCTATTTACAATTACATTACAACTCATTTGTCATTGTGTTTTAGATACAAATAATAATAGTAAAATGTTATTTTTATCCTGGATTATTTTCAAAACTTAACGATTGAACCCAATTATTGGATACCCTTGTCTAATATGATATGTCGAGAGATATTTGTTGAGCAGTATAGACACCGAATGTATTTTAATATTTTACGAAACACGATATTTAACTTTTATTGGTCAGATATTTTCATATTTAATAATTATTTTAATTAATTTTAATATTTAATTAAATTTAATTTCTGAGAGAGAACACCCCTATGTAAAATTCTTGGATCCGCCAATGGTTGTATGCACCCTATATGAGCTAAATCTGCCGGTACAACCTCGTTTAAGCTTGTTAGGTATACCAATTTTCTCTTAGGGCACCTCCATCGGCTTTCATTTTCCACTTTCATTCTGACGTGGATATTGTGTTGCAATTGTAAATTCTATTTTCACTGATGTATGAAGTGCTTGCAACTATGCAAACTTTCATATAATGAAAGTCTGGATGCAATTCAACATGGCTGGCTAGTGGCGTTTTGTTCCTTTCTTTTTAAGTATGCTATTTTTTGGATTGCAATTGCAAGTCAATTGCATTGATATAGGTATAATAAAAGTAAAGTGAGTTGACTTGTAAAAATAATGTTGTGTAAAAAAAAAATCATAAATACAATTGCACCAATTAAGATGCTCTTAGTCATAGTACCTACTACGTACTGCGCACTAGGGATGACGATTTACCCACCCATGGGTAATTTTGCCCAAATCCAAGTAGACCCATTTATTATGGGTAGGGTTTGGGTGATGTGTGTATGGGTTTGGGGTTTGTATATGGGTTTGGGTTAGATATGGATATTATCTAAATGGGTATGGGTTGGATATGGATATCCATTTACTTGAGGGTGTTTTAACTACACATGCAAAAATTGGACCTATTTGTAAAACTTGAAAATTTTAGGTACCAAATTGTAAGACCAAAAAAATTTAGGTACCAAAACGTAATTTTCCATCGATATTTTGAGGACTTATATGCAAAAAAAATTAAATTTAGGTACTAAATATGCATATCTATTAAGTTTAGGTACCAAATTGTAATTTGTATTTGGACATGGGTACAAACCCAAATCCATTTGTTATAAACCCAACCCAACCCAAAGTAAATGGGTATGGGTACAAACCCATCAAACTTTACCCATATCCATATATTTGGATTTCATACCCAACCCAATCGGGTTGGATAGTAAAATACCCATGGGTATGGGCAAAATTGCCATCCCTACGTGCGCACATCACGCCGTGTTTCACCGTAAGTGTGTCGACATCTTTCTCTCCACACAAACGTAATCAGATCACAGACCACATTGGTTTTCCATTGGTGAATTTGTCTTGGAACATGATTTGCCTCCAATTCATGAATACAAAAAATAAAATAAAAAACATGAATTTGTTCGATAAAAAATTAAAACAAGTTAATGTCACTACCACGAGCTAATCTTGCCGACGTAATCTACAAGAATAAACTCGTCGTTTCTTTTTGTCGTTCTTTGCCTTTCTTTTAGTAACGCTTTCTTTTTGTCTTCTTCGTTTTTGGGTTTCGTCGACTGTGGCGAGAATTGGTGATACAATTAAGACGACGATTATATTCATCACGCATACATAATGTGTGCGCTCTACTCTTCTGCCCTGTTTCATTAGTAATATTTGGTCTAGTTGAGGATCTTTCTAAATAAAACAATGAGATTCTCGCCACAAGTATCGAATTAAATTACTAAATTAGCAATAGCTATGGTAATAGTACGGGTTTGCCTAAAATATTCTCAGTACTGTTTTCAAATATCCAAATACATACCTACCTGATCATACCCATGTGGGAAAGGTTTTGCAAATCCATCCCCGCACTCGTGGGTTTCGGGTACTCATGGGTAATACTCATCTCATACTTCCAACATTATAATTTCTAACTTTTTTTGTACAAATTTCAACATGACGTTACATACTATATCAAGAAGTTAAAAAAAAAGACAATCATTCTTACTACAATTCAAAGAATCTTATCCTTAAAATCCATTAATCTAAAAGATAGAGTACAATGTAATTCAAATCATTATTCTCTAACTCGGATACATCTACTAAGTAATAACTAACATAATCTTGTCAACACAAAGGAGAAAAGTGAAAGAGTAAAGAGAGAGTTGAGGAAAAGGAATTAGGTTTAATTTGGATGGCAACTCAATTGCATTTCTACTATTTATTTTCTTGAATTACTGTCACTATCATTGATAGGTTACAATTTGATTCATTTTTTTATATGTGAAGAAATGCTCTTGGTGGGGCGGGTATGAGTATGGGTATGGGACAGGGGAGACTGAAACCATATTCGCCACATACCCATCAAACTTTTCTTGACCTTTTCACAACTCACCAATATTTTATTTCAAGAGCTTCTCTTGGCTCCTTCTTTTTCATTCTTATTCACATTATTCGAAATTCAAACAATCCCCCACATGAATGGAGAATGTAAGTTTTGAAAACTACACAAAAATGGTGACTCTCAACTAAAAATTAGTTGCATTGAGATGTGTGGATTTCTCTTTCAACCTTCCATACTGAACGTATGTCTATTATACTCACTAATCAGTAGATCTAATATCTTTCATTAGAAACAATAATCGATGGGTTTGAATCATCAAAATAAGTCCAACATACTAAATGCAACATCTTGGAACTTAGGGTGTGGAATTTGGAGAATTATAAGTCAAAGTTCCCTCAATAAAAATTAGAGCATAGTACCATAATCGAAAATCTTGCTAATTCAATATCCATCTAGCATTTTCTTAATAAGAAAATACAATACTGCTAGATTTACCCTCGGTATAGCATTTTTTTGCCATATATATATGGTTATAGATATCATTAACCATTTTTCAATAGAGATTACAGTTCTTTACTTCCATGTATATATACATGGGGAAGGCATATGAATAACACAAGAGCCCATAATCTACTTAGACCCTCGTGATTAACTTCACAACTTTTATTTCTTCACACTTTGTCACACACATAAAAGAAAACCACAATCACAAGTACAAATGATAAGAAAAGGGACATAGCAATGACGTCCAGAATTATTCGAACGATCCAAATCCAACGATACCAAATCTCTTGATGTGTACCTCATCTTCGATCAAGGCATTCATCATGACGTGCATTCGTCCATTGCATAGGTCTCGTACCTCAGGGAGCAGCTGGCAACGTTGATCTGGGCGCCGTACAGATCGTTACATATGTTGTAATTCAGCAACTGGTCTTGGCAATAGGTAAGACAATACTTGCAATCCTCCTGAGAAAGCGAGTCCAAACACGTAGCCCGACCGTACATCTGGGGCGTGCCGTCGTCGTCGGCGGTAACGCTGCAAAATGGGGAATGTGAGCTCGTCTGTTCGATGTCGCCGCTTGTGAGCCTCGCGGCTTGACCTTTCCTGAAAGAGCTGGCGTCGTACTCTGAGCCGCAGAAACCCGAGATGAAAGTTAGGTCTGGTTCGCCTTCAACGTTTTCGAGTACTTCTGTGGTAATGATCAGTATGACTAGTAGGGGAAGGAAGAAGGGAATGAAGGAATTGGCCATGGTGATCGAGGTCTTGATCTTCAAATGGTGTTGTATGAAGTAGCTTGAGATTTGATGGTTTTGTATTGTGCTACTTCGTTCGTTGATGTTCAATTTATACTACAACTGTAAATAATAGAGTTTAGAGGGGGTTCGTCACAATTTATATTATCTTTTCTCTGTACACAACTGTAACATATCAAAGGCCAACTGTAATAGTTAGGGTTGGCTATACGGTCCGGTTCGGTTAAATTGGCTCAAATTGATTTGGTCCAGTCCGATTTTTTTGAAAATATAAGGACCAAAGATTGGATTCGATACAGTACGGTCTTGATCCGGTCCGGTCTTGACCCGATCTGGTCCCAATTCGGTCTTGATTTTATATTGACCTTGTGGGGATTTGAGTGGCCTAAGGCCTGAAAGGGTGAGGAGTTGGTTAAGTTTTGTTCTAAGTGCAAAGGTTTGTGACCGTTTATGCAAATTACCCTTAAGTTTCGGGTGTTGAGCTCTCTTATCCGGTCTTTATCCAGTTTTCGATCCGGTCCCGAACAGTTTTTTACCTCAAATCTAAGCCCAAAGATTGGATTGGATTGTTTACTATCCGGTTTCGGTCCGGTCTCGGTCCGGGTTATACGATCCGGTTTCGGGTAAAACCATAAATCCCGGACCAAATAGCCAACCCTAGTAATAGTCAAGGAAAATTGAAATAATATTTTTCATAGTTAATGATCACATGGCTTAAATGTGAGGCAAAGGGGTAGCGGTTCATCTGCATAACTTCATATAATTATAAGGTCACCCATCTTAATTAACAATGCTCCACACTAAGCACATTTAATTTTGGAGTTCTCCCAAGAACTTATTCATTTCACCTCTAACCTTGTCTTGTTGGTTAAGGTCGGTTTCTTACTTATGAATTATGAATTTCTCCTGTGTTTTGTCAATACGTGGGATTGTATCCATTACGTAAAACTAACACATATTACTTAAATACTACATAAAACTTTTTCTTTTTTATTTCGTGCCAAATGTTGGATGGTTGACTTCCTTACCCGTTTGATCTTTCTTTTTCTGCCATTTATCTAATTTTGTTTTCCTCGTTATCACTTTGATAATTCTAATTAATATATGTCATCCTTATTAAAAAAAAAAGTACGTAACAGTACTATTCTACGTCCATACGTAAGGATATCTAAAAACTATCATACTTTACATAAGCATTGTGTAATGACAGAACATTTTATGACTTATGTCATGTGACATGCAAAAACTACTATAACAAATAAAAAGGTTCTAATTTATAGTAACTTGCACGGGTTGTAGGAATTCTCAAAGTTAGGATTGTGAATTGTGAATGACTCTGCCAGCCGAAATGCTAAAAGTGTAAACAAGAAATTAAATTGTCGTGTTGATTTGGACATGGACGATAATGATGTAATAATCACCGATCCAAGCACATTTCTCACAACAAATTTGTCTTCTTTTACAATACTCTCAAAACGTGCATGTTACATTTATCAATTTTCTCAAGTTGTCTTTTTTCTTGACCTAATCGCCTTTTGTTTTGTTTGGCATTATATATCCATGGACAATGTCGTCCGTTCCCTCAAAAACTCATGTTTGGACAGACATTTTTGTACAAACTTGTTTGGAATAGCTGACGAGAATCGCCGCTACTATATCAAGCATGTGCTTACTAACGCACCTTTGCAAATAACGAACGAATATATGATACTAGGGTGGCTCCACCGTCCAGTTTTCTAGGGTGGTCTATGACACTATTGGAATATTTTTTGGATAAACCATTAAAAATTTGAAACTCAACTCATCCTCTTCTCCTCCTTTCTGTTGGAAATGTGTATGAATAGCTTTGAAAGCTATAGAGTCTCAAGTGGAAAAATTATCACATTGGTAGTTTTACTTGATGAAATGTGTATAAAGATAGGAGTCTCTCTCCTAAGGGCATGCCCCTTGGGGTGACCCCATTTTGTGGGAGAGGGAAGACCTCACGGACCACCACACACGCGCGCGCTGTCCGTCCGGTCGGTCGGTCGGTTCACTTGAGACTAATTATCTTCCTTAATTAATCCGACTTATTCCCCAAGTAAGAGGGTATATTCCTAGGGGTTCGGCTCCTATAAATAGCCGCCTCCCCAGCCCCTCCACTACAACAAATTAGGTCAATTATGACGCAAGGACTTTGTCACAATACATTATGAATTTGTCATATTACATCCATTGTGACAAATATCATTCGTCATTGACGTTGTCGTAATATCGCCGTCGCCGTTGACTTACTGTGACAAAACTTTTAGATGTTCGTCATACTAGATCTACCAATAATGTGACCTTTATAAATTGTCATACACATGTTACTAATATGACAAAATGGTTTGTCGTATTAAGCTGACACAGTTGTCATTCTACAACGGTGTTTGTCACGAGATGTCAAGTTTTATCTAACTTAATGTGACAAACACCGCGAAGTATGATAATTACATTTTGTCATACTCAACTGTTGTCACAATTGATATTCGTTCTGTTATTGGATTATGACAAAGTTTACTTTGTCATACCTATAGAATTACGACCATCATCTTTTGTCATGGAAGGTTTACGAGTCATTATTGCAATTTCTGACAATTGATAAATTTGTCATAAATTCCAAAATAAATGACGACTTTTGTTTTGTCAGATTATATTACTTGGATATTATGACAACATGTCTGTGTCATTTTTGTTTTGTATTATGACAAATGTGTTGTCAAAATATACCATGAATGACACACAAATTGACAGAATTGAACCCTGTGTTCATAGTCATAACTAGAGAATCCAACCACATTAAATAAAAATAATCCCTCAATCCAAATCCAAACATTCAATTCAGTACCATCTTGATTTCAACATAGTCTTCCAACGAAATCCAGAAAAAGGCTTCCGAACAAGTTTAGCGTTGGTTCACCATAAAGGAGAACATCCTACGACAAAATGGACAGCTCATACTTCTAATTTTTAACATCTTCCCTTGCCATCTAATCCTTGCTCCTAATAAGCTTCAACATCTGTAAGAAAACAATGAAAAAGAATATAGTTTGTCACTTACTCACATCCATGTTCAAGTGACAATTAATCTAAATAGTTGTTGTCCCAACACACAACTCAACTTGAGAACAAGACATATATAAATTCAGCTCCTTTAAGAACAATGGACTAGGAATATAGATAGTTACCTTTGACTGAAGGAATCCATGGTCATTTCCGATTTAGTGTTGCAGCAAATGACTCCATCTGCTGCTGAAGTTTCTCTTGTGATTCTCGTAGCTGCTGCACTTCCGCACCTTGCATTTGTAACTTCTCCTCCTGAAGTTGTATTTTCTCATCCTGAATTTGTATCTTCTCCTCTTGGGATTGTATCTTGGCCTCAAATTCCTTTGTTCTTCTCTCAGATTCAGCTCTTTCCTCTTGCAATTCTGCTTCCAGTTGTATCTCTCTTGTCGAACGAACTGTTTCCTTTGGTCCATACTTGACCTTTTTCTTCAGCACCATCTCAACAATCTCACGACCAGATAAGGACTTCCCATCTTCTTTTGCTTGGGTATGAATGGCTATCATCTCCTCCTATATACACAACATGTTTTTATCTAGGTAAGTGGCTTGGTAGCACCTCAAACTATAAATAAAGTGAACTTTTTTTTTCAAATGATATGAAATGCTTACATAGTTTTTCTTAGGTTCCTCGCTCACCCAGCTTCCATCATTTCTCTTATGGGTATTTGCATAGAGTGTAATATCTTTGGGCTCCTCCTCCATTTCATCAACTTGTTCATCTCCAACCTCCATGTTTGGTTGCTCAGTCGACTGCTTCTTCTTCTCCTAGATCAAGTTTGATAATACATTTGCAGGAAGTTGAAAGAAAGAAGGTTGTACATAACCAAACACAAACCAACCACTC
Organism: Linum tenue; assembly: GCA_946122785.1. Taxonomy (NCBI): domain Eukaryota; kingdom Viridiplantae; phylum Streptophyta; class Magnoliopsida; order Malpighiales; family Linaceae; genus Linum; species Linum tenue. The sequence continues at coordinate 11,247,164 of CAMGYJ010000008.1, read as the reverse complement.
TTATTCTCTAATTCACTAGTTCTGCAGCCTAGCTACACTGACCCTAAAAAACTATCAATTTTTGCATTGTTGAATGAGAAAGCTTACCATCTCATACATACTTTGATCATGAGATTTAGCTCCAGTGGTATGAGCATACTGTTGCTTACCCTTGTTAATTTTATTTTGTTTAGATCGATTCTGCAAAGGGAAAAATCATTAACCCACAGGAGTTACAAATTTTTAATGAGCATGAATCAGAATGACATTTACCTTAAATCGATCACTCTCAAAGTGATCACACAATAGCTGCCAATCATCCAGCTTCACACCTTCGGGGGGGTTCGAGCGAGCTGTCGAAGGATCTTTGTTGTAATGCTTATTACAATGGTGCTTATAATTGAGGAACCGCTTTTGCATTCTAGAACTGAGAATCTTTTTTATAGCTACATCATTTGAATTTATATCAAACTCAGTCTGCATAAAAACAATACAAATATAGAAAAGAAGACGTTGTAAGTCAGCACAACCCATATATTTACCTATTAAAAATAGAATAGTGGAAGTTTTCAATGCAAATACTATTAGCAGCAAGCATAAACATCAAGAATACCTCCAATTTTGCAAACAGTGGTTGCTTTTCAGCTTCAGTCAATTCTGACCAATAGTACTTCCTTAATGGGGCCATGAGACGTGTAATGACTCCTATCTCCGTCTTCAATAAATTCACATTAGGGCCAACAAAGGACTGCCCATTTTCTGGGACAAAGATTCCACCAATCTTTGTTCATTTTCACTATGCATAAAGATAAGACTAACCTTCACTGCTGCCCTGTTTTGGGAGTTCCTAGATCACAGTGAAGAATGTCGAAATCACCTGCACATATAAGACCCATTCAACATGAGCAAACCTATTACTTAAACTCCTGCACAAGTTGTACTTTTAATGACTTAACACATGTAAGAACAGAATGTAAGGATCAATCACTCCATATATTCAATTAAAAACAAAATTGGAACAGAAGTTCTTCAATTTGGCTCTTATATTAACTTCCCTCTCAAATCAGGGCCAAAGAAAGGATTCTGAGGCCAACCCCACTTACTTCATCTTTAGTTATTACTTGGCAGTTTTTACAGAGGAAAATTCACCCTCACATATGTTTTCAATCATCAAATCAATCTCTAGAAATAGATTGAGCAAGAATCTAACACAAACTCACTTTGTTTAATAGAAAAATCAACACAATGACCCTAAAACAAAGATTCCACCAATCTAAACCCATACACACATACATAGAAGTACTTATGTCTCGAAGGGAATTCACACAACCAAGAAAGCACAAGCATGCGAGATCAAAATCATAACCAGCCTTGCCTCTTGAAAAGCAAACTCATGTACAAGGAGGATGATGATGATATCAGCGTCCTAAACAAATGAGAACAGTACAAAAACCTTTGACAGAGGAACGAGGAGCATGAAAGAAGGATGTTGTTTCATACCGACTAAGAACTGCGAAATCAATTTGATGCCGGTAATAGCTTCCTTTCTATTACGATTCCTTGGCTAGCGATTTAGTAGGCTCGAGTCTGTGGAGGTGTACGAAAGGGTTAGAAGGAACATCGAAGAGAAAGCACAAGCGGCAACATCAAAATCAAAACAATTGCATGCACAGAAAATCCTTTAATGCAGAACAGAGGAAATTGAAACAGGAATTCGACTACTTACATGCGCCAAAACCAATCCGCCGTCAGAGTAGCCTTCCGAGATACTCGATTCCCTTCTCGGAATTGACTGGGCGCGAGCCTTTTGGGGGAGACGAAAGGGTTTAATCAAAGTAGTTTTGTGGGCGTAAGGGTTTCAGAGAGGCCGGGAAGGAAAAGGGGGACTTCGATCGTCTAATGAAGTGGTAATTTTTTTTTTCTTGTTAGAATAATGAATGGCTGTTAGCAAAACGACATGGTAAATGAAATAATGTATTTTATTTTACCCTTTAATTTGTATTAATGAATGATGATTTGTTAAACAAAATTTTATATATATATATATGGTGGCTTCTATCGTACCCCGGGTAAATTCCGGGGTATGGCGTACCTTGGGTGATCTTGACCGTACGTGTGATCTCGACGGCCGAGATTAAATTTGATTAAATGATTTATTTTTTCGGAATTTATATTAAATAAAATTACAGATCAACTCATAGAATTAGTTTTTCTTTCATTTTAGTCCATTGTAAACCAAATCGGGTTGGTTCTGTTTAGTTATTGAATTGACCCAAAACCCAACCACCCTAAGAGAAAGGACACCTACCCTTGCCCCACCCGCAGCCCTACCCCTCTCCTCCAAATCCCTACCTTGGACCTTCTCTCTTCTCCATTTTTCTGTTCGAATTGGGAATAACCCTGTTCTTCCTCCTACTCCTGTAAATCATCCCAGCCGTCTCAGAAGATGGCACCCATAATTGAACCACTCTGTTTCCTCCTCTTATTCTTCTTCGTTTTCCCGTTCTCGACTGTTATATTTCACACCTGTCCTATGATTCCTCCCAATCGATTGTTTGAACCCTAAACTGGCCGAATATCGCAGGTAATCTCGGCGTCAAGCTGTGCAAGCATAAGCACCCCCATCCCTTTGAATGAAAACTAATTGTTGCTTGTATGAGTAATTCACTTGTGTAAACAGCTGGGCAGGCGGAGATGATTGCACTGGAGAAGGCAATGAAAGAGGCCATGGTTCCTTCAGGATCTGCTAGGGAGGTAAGAAAGGGATTTTGAATTGAAATTGCCGAAATTGATTTTCGAACTACAATGCTGTGATTTTGGATGGATCTCTTATATGGATGAGGTGTATTGTAGACTGATTTGGGAAGAGAGGTCTCGTTGTTTGAAGCGGAGGCTACAGCTGTGGAGTCTGTATTTCAAAAATTCTATTCCTACATTTTTTTACACTGAAACCGTGGGGTTCGAACTAAACAGAGACCCCGACAGGCCCAGTCCTGCTTCTATCTTCGTGGTTAACTTTGACAAGGTAAGGGTTTTGACGAATTGTGGTGACGGTTTTATGCATTGATGATAAACCGAGTTAATGTGTATCGGAATTAGGTGCTTAAGATGTCCCTTTCCAGGATCATGTGTATTTTGGTCCATTCTTTCAGTAGTCTTTGACATGATCTGTTGAGGAGCTTGTTTGGTGGTTTTCTTTTTCCAGGTCAGAATGGATCCGAGGAACAAGGAAGTCGATCTTGATAGTTTCATGTTTAGCACAGTTGATAAGTTGTCTGAAGAAGATATGAAGAAACAAGAGGGTGATTACATTTATAGGGGGAGCAACTCAAGTTTGGTTGAGCTCAGACAAATATTATTTGAATGGACGATATGTGACCTCTTTCATTTTAGCCACATTCTTCACTAGTGATGCTTTTAATCATGTTTCGGGTTCTTCCATCTTTATTGAAAAATGGTTTAAGGGTCCACTTGATTGGGCTGGTTGTTGGACGATCCTCGAGCAAATTTCGATGGGTTACTTCGTGAAGACGTGATGGGAATAAGTTTCCCGAGGCAAGTAATCTGGCCAGTTTATCTCTATTAGTTTTTATGCGAATCTCAGAGGTGGCTGTTTCTGTTGCTGCTATTTTGGCTATCTGTCTGCAATGTGAGATTACTGTAGCGGTTCCATTTCTGTTTGGCAAACTAGCCTCTGGCTGTGTACTTGTGTTTATTCGGCTGAATAATAAACGTGTCCTTAAATCGTTACCATAAAGAGGGCATTTGTTGGAAAGGAAGAAACAAAACTAAATGCTAAAATGTTTTAGCAGAACACACTATGCGACTAGATATCCTTAAATCTTTACCATAAAGAGGGCATTCGTTGGAAAGGAAGAAACAAAACTAAATGCTAAAATGTTTTAGCAGAACACACTATGCGACTAGATATCCTTGAGCCCTGAATTCGCCTCTTCTGGCAAGCTGCTTTCCTGAATTAGCCTCTTCTGGGAACCTGCTTTCCTCTCTTGGGAAGCTATTTTGTACTCAAGTGTCTGAGCTTCAAACCTAGGCGCATTCTGATTTGCTTTCTTGAGCACCTTGTGTCTTATGTAATTGGTAGGCTCTTTGACTAGGTACAATGCCACCTGCATTCTTCTCAAATGATTGCATGGCTGTAAGGACAGAAAATATAACGTATTAATACAATAGTTGACATAGTTTTTTTAATGTGCTCGTAGAAATAAATGGGCCTAGGTAGTAGGTGATTTCTTACCCAAATATAATAGTCATCATCCCAAGTTGATCCCATCATCCACACACAAACCCAGATCCCACTATCATTCCTGTTTAGAAAGATGCATTACGTAAGACACAAATATTTTATTTGTCTAGTGAAATTATGACCAAATATACATTCTTACTTGTGTCGTTGTGTAGGAACTTCAGAAGTGGTCAAAGAAAACTCCTTAATCTGTGGTGGCGCACATGTTGATTGAACTTCCTTGTGTAAGGCATCGAACAAGTCGTTCAGAAATTCAATCTACAACGTTCAAAAAGTAACCTATGAATTACAAAATTTGGTTGGAAAATATAATGCCACATAATTGAATTACAAACACGTGTATTGAAGTATGTATTCAATGGCACAAATTTTAACTATACCATTGTGTTAACTGCATTCCTACGGATTGTCTGGCGCTCTTTTGATGGGCATGAATCCAGAATGTGTACTTGTTTCTGGTCCATCAAAATTATAGCTAAATACCAGTGGATGCCTTCATCATTCATCATATCTTTCATGGGAAGACAAACCTTCACAGGTACGAGAAAACAATCCAATTAACTAATTAGTTTTCCGACATAATTCATTCAAGAAATTAAGCAGAAGGGCAGGCATAATTCACGCGCACATATGTTGTGAAACCCGCTACTAAATAAGCAGAAATGAGAAGGAAGAATTGTGGAGAAGTCATAACCTTTCTACAGTTACGAGCTTTTGATAGGAATTTTGTATCATATAACTCTAATGCCTTTGCAGATGTCATGCCATAATTAACGACCATATCCTGGTAGGAAAATGAAGTTAAATCATTGAACACTAATCTTACTTAATAAACAACCAACCCTGTGTAAACTGAATTAGAATTACAAAGAAAAAGCAACACTTACCTGCAATTCCGTAGGCAGAAAGCACACTCTTCTTCCACGACCAGTATCGCTTTTAACTTCGTCCAAGGTCAAGTGGCATGCTAACGCTGTAATTACCTAGAACACAATAGAAATAAAATCCAATGATTAAAAATCGTTAAGCACGTTCAGGTCAACTAGGGGCTTTTCGCAGAAGTACTTACATCAGCATCAACGCTTGACTCGGGGCATAAGCTCCATAATGTCTGCCTGGTGTATGATTTCATCATTGTTTTGACCAAAGCTTCATCAGGAGGAAGGTCTTCTGCAAATATATAGTGAGCAAAACTCACTTCTTCGTCACTGTAGTTGACGGCTGTAGGGAGCTCAAACCTTGTGGTACCCTTCAATCATGGAGAACGAACAAATAGAGGAAATAAGAAGAGGTTTTCACTAGGATTACAAGTGGCGGAGAAAGGAACGAAGGAAAACAACGAAAATAGTGGGCGAAAAGGAAGCATATGTACATCACTAGGATTACATACCTTCATTGACAATTTTTGTGGAGGCGTGAGGGGTTTGTTTTGCACACCTAGCTCATAATGTTCCAGCCCTGGTTCAGCATCAAGAACAATCACCTTCGAGTCGGGTGTAGGTGGGGGGATGACGTCTTGCATTCTTGTTTTCTTTGCAGGAGATACATAGTTCTCCAATTCCTACAATAATGAACAATCAAGTCAGAATAAGTTTTGTATAAATAACCTACTGTTAAAGCTCCTGGACGAACCATAGACTCGGCTAGAGGACGCGTTTGGCGTACAGTAGACTGGCCGCTCGTCATCTTGTTCTTCTCCCTAATATAATTGTACAAAAAAGCAACGAGAGAGTGGAATATAAGAACAAATACAACGAAATAGCTGACTAAAAAGTTAAAAGAAAACACATTAGCGGATTGCAGAACTTACACTTCCTTCCCCATAATGTTACAGACACAATGTTGACCAAAGGGCCTCTGCGCTACTTTTAGTTGAATGAGTTTTGGGCAAGATGTTTGGCCATATTAATAGATGCGCCAGAGGGGTGTTTAACCTCGTCTATTAGGAAAACCCGTGAGATATCAATTAGAGTTTTTTTATATGTGGGAACTTCTATATTTATCCACCTCATTAAATGAACTTAATAAGGAATTAACTAGTTACGTGTGAACTTCTATATTTATCCACCTCATTAAACCGATTAGGGGCTTCATTTTAGGGTTTTAAGGTTCGAAAAGACATGACCACGAAAGCAGATGGAAGAAGGGAAGAAGACGATGCCAATTTAACCTCCTTGGTTGGTTGTGGCTCCGCCAGTTTATGAATTCACGTTTGGCCCATTTTCAACCAATAAATTAAGAGTGATCTAGGCTTCCCGCGGCAGGCTTGGTTATGCGAACCAAGGAGGTTATTTAGGCCCACTAGTTTTATTTAAATAGGCCAAACGAATTCAGTCCAGCCCATGGATGTTTGGACCCAAATTGTTCTGTTAAAAACAAGGATTTAATTTCACAGCTTATATACAACATCCGTTAGGTTTTTCATAGTGAAGCGCCAGCGGAGAGGCTAGTTCCTTAGTACTACTTTGGCTAGTTAGGGTTAGTTGGCTTGGACAATCACAAGCGCGACGATCATGGAAGACGATGAAATCGTCGAAGTGGAAAACAATGAAGATATTAACAACAGTAACGGTTCAACTATTCACAACGTTCACCAAAGTTCAGAGGTAGAAGATGATGATCTTGCCGATCTCTTACTTCTACAGCAAGAAGATATCGAGAAGCTAAGATTCGCTAACACTGAAGAAGCCTATGATTTTTGGAGGAACTATGGGCTGGTCACCGGCTTTGACGTCAGGAAAGAAGATATTGGCCGAGATAAAGACAAGGTCATGATATGGCGTCGGTTTGTATGTTCTGGTCAAGGAACAAAGCGCGACCGAAAGGGTGAACGAAAGAGGGAACCAAAAGGAGAGACGAGATTTGACTGCAAAGCTAGGATTCGTGTACGACTAGACAAGTCAGATGGGAAGTGGTTTGTGGATACCTTTCATAACGTGCACTCTCACGTAACGGTTCCAAAAATATACCGACACTACATGAAAGGGAATCGACAGTTGAGTGATGCAGTTAAAGCAGCAATCAATTTCCGGAGAGCAGCAGGAATGAAAACATCACAGATTGTTTCACTAGCGGTTGCAGAGGCAGGAGGCTATAGCAAGATGGGGTTCACGAGGAAAGATGCGTATAATTACGTGGACAAAGATCGGAAGGAACAGATTAGTGATGGTGATGCTGCGACAGCACTAGCTTACCTACAGGCGAAACTAAGTGCGGATGAACAGTTCGTAATTGAGCTAAAAAAAGACGATGAAGACAGGCTTGTTAACTTGTTCTGGGCAGATAGTATTTCAGTGGCTGATTATGCATGCTTTGGAGAATTATTGGCTTTCGATGCGACTTACAAAAAGAACGTCTACAATATGCCTCTAGTCATTTTTTCAGGTACTAATTCTTTTATTTTCGGTTCATAGTAACTTATATTTTCATTCCTATAAAGTATAAAGAATTTATTCATTGAAACTTAATGCAATATCACTTCCATGCGTTATGGGTACAGTGTAATTCTTGTCTTATTAGTGAAGTAATTTTAATAACCTGTTTATTTTTTAGGTGTGAACCACCACTTCAACAGTTGCATATTTGGATGTTCATTTTTGGCAAATGAGAAAGAAGAAAACTATGTATGGGTTCTAGATGCCTTGAGGAGAAGGTTGGGCGGTGTAGATCCTAAAACTGTTGTTACAGATGGAGATAAAGCCATGCGCAATGCAATTCAGCAAGTATTCCCCGATGCGACACATCGTTTATGTGCTTGGCACATAGACAAAACTATTGCCAGAAAAGTGAGGGACAATCCTAACTTCTTGCCACAATGGAAACATTTCGTGTCAGCTGATTGGGAACCTTCAGTATTTGAAGAGAAGTGGAAAACAATGGTCGAGGAGTGCTCACAGCAGCATAACAATTGGGTTTCACATCTATTTGACCAAAGAACTGAATGGGGGTATACATACTTGCGCTCAAAGTTCTTTGCAGGCTTGTCAACAACGTCTAGATGTGAAGGAATCAACTCTCAGCTTACCAAGTATATCGAAAACAATCATAATCTACTTGAGTTTTTTATTCATTTTGATCGTTGGGCTAGGGATATGAGGGAGATGGAGCAACAAGCTGATTTTGAGTCCATCCATCGTGAACGGACAATAACGTCTAATATATTAGTCTCACTTCAGAAGAGTGCGTCTAAATTATTCACAAAAGAAGCCTTTTTCAAATTCAGAGATGAGGTTGAAAAGTCGGGAGCTTGTGTAAGGATGGATTCAGAGATATCGGAAAACCAACGCATTTACAGAGTGACAATGTCAGGTAAACAAAAGGTTTTTCAGGTCACATACACAATTGAGCCCTTCGCTATGGAGTGTAGTTGTAACTATTACCACTATATGGGAATACCATGCGCTCATATGGTTCATCTACTGAAAGAAGAGGGTATGCTGGAACTTCCAGAACGGTTGGTAAAGTTAAGGTGGTCAAAGAAGCCGAAGACACTTGATAGCTTACAACAACCACACAATATGGACGAGGCTAGACTATTCACATTCAGGTTTGTAGTTACTGTATAAAGCTGGAAATTGTGTGTTACTGTGTTTAAGAAAGCAGTTCAGATGTGTTTATTAAATACTAAGGTGGTACCAGAGGGCGTTGACCCGTTTTAGAACATAAGCTTTCACTTTTTCGTGACGTTTTAACAGGATAATATTGAATGTGGTTTTCAGATATGGGCTTCTTCAACAAAGCAGCTCCCAGTTATGGTTAAAAGGGGCAAAATCAAGCGAAAGCTTCAACCTTGCTCGTACAGGAATTGCATCCATATGTGAATCGCTAGACATGATGAACGAAGGTGATACTGAGATCCCAGATATCAATAGACCAAAGGCAAAAGAGAAACTTTTGGATCCACATCCTGTGAAATACAAAGGTTCGGGTGGACAAGAAAACAAAAGGAAGAAAGGGGAGCAACGAATGTGTAGCAGATGTGGCGTATTGGGTCATAAAAAAAGCACTTGTAAGAAGCCTCCTGATTATGTGAGGCCTACAATACCAGAACCTACTGATACTGAAACTAATGAAGAACCAAATAGTGAAAACGTCGCCAACAACGGAGCTGACCAGCAAGCACCACACATTGGCAGAAAACCAAAACATTGCAGTAAATGTGGGAAGGATACTCATAATGCCAGAACTTGTCCAGAGTTATCAGAGGAGGATACTGAAGAGGATGTTGATACAACCGACATCCCTGATCCACCAACTGTAATATTAGAAGTTCATTGTGCATGTCTAGAATACTTTTGGGAAACAATTATTTTCGTTGGAACTAAACTTTATATATTCAATGTTGCAGAAGAAGCCATGTACTAGAAGGGAAGGCCTGAGGAGCAGCAAGAAGGCTAGTTGAAAAGATTGGCATGGATTCTAATAACCGGAGACACATTTCGAATCTGGCCATTTGTTTGATACTCTATGGACGAGTTAGGTTCTTTGATTGGAGGACGTTATGATGTTTGGTTGGGTATTTTCATACTTTCTGGTCCTGGTTGTTCATGTTTTAGGTTCATTAAACTTCTTTTCCAATCAACAATGTATGCCTCTACTTTTGCTGGTCCAGATTATTTTTGTGTTCTAGTTGAAAAACACTCTGTATTGAAAAATATCTAGCTTGGAACTAAACACTAAGCACTAAGCAGAAGAACGAACCTGAGGTCAAAAACCGAGCACAGAGCAAAACCGAGCAACAACCACAGCCACAGGTCTCAAACCACTCTGAACGCTTTGATTACAATCCGAACAGCTTGCCAATGGAAATTAATTGAGGTCAGAAACAAAAATTATCGAGCCTACAATCAAATCAAGAGCAGAGACGAAAAAAATTGAATGGACCGCTTGATTCATTGGATCTGATTACAATCCTCATCGATGAACAATTGAGGACCCGAGAACTTCACTCCGCGTTGGTACAAAGGCTATTCTGTCAAAACTCCAAATCAGTGATAGACCAACACAAATGAGAGAAAGGACAGAGAATTTAGAACATACCTCCATCAGGACTCGCATGCAGCAGCGCCGCCGTCGATGGGAAGAGAACCCAAAACTAAAATCGACAACCCGACCTTTGGCTGAGATTACAATATATGATTATGAGAAGGAGAAGGAACGAAGTGACGATTGTGGGAAGGGTTTGGTTCCACTCCGGCGGGTTGACGAACAAGCAAGGTGAAAGAACGAAATGAAGAGAAGGAAGTCAGAAAGGTAAAGTTGGGTTGGCAATATTTTTATTTTTTTCATAGGGTGGAAAACTAAAATCGTTGAGAGAGGGAAATTTTACGGAAAAATTAAAAAAGAGGCTCCAAATGTTCCCTCTGGCACTTTTCAAATTTGTTTTTCCTTTTTCATACGATTAGAAATTAAAATGGGAAAGGAGAGAATGAAACTATTACAAAATGGCTCTAAGATTCACGCTAATTAGTCATTACTAAGGGGTCGTTTGCCGGTTACTTTTGGCTATTGAAGTCAAGTGAAAAGTAAACAGAAATTAATAAACCGGAAAATTGGCAAGTTGATGGTGTATTATCATGTCACTCCAAAGAAACATGGTCCATTTTAATGAGCCAAGCCGAACTCATTCTCGGCTCTTTTATGAACGAGCTAATACGATCCGAACACGACACAACTCATTTATTGAGTTTGGGCTCATAATTTCGATCAAAATTCTGGCTCGAGCTAGCAAACAACTCATTTCATCCTAATTAGTCATTACTAAGGGGTCGTTTGCTTGGTGGAGTTGGATAACAACAAGAAGTTCACTCTAGAGGTAAAAAGGCAAACATGATTTTATTAGGGTTTTGGGTTCAGAGTTTAGGGTTTAGAGTTCAAGGTTCAGGGTCTAGGGTTTAGGGTTTAGGGTTCAGGGTTCAGGTAGGTTCAGGGTTCAGGGTTTTGTTGGTTAAGTGGCAAGCAAATTGTTTGCGTGATTCATATTAATAAGCGTACACAATTGAACAAAGAATTTTGATTGTAGTCCAGCGGATGGAAGTTTGCAATGCCAATTTATGTCTTGGGTTCGACACCCATCAGAAGCATTTCAGTTTTGCATTTAAGTTATTACTATTGGGAATAAGCCCGCGCTTCGCTGCAGGATGATTCATATTAATAAGCTTACACAATTGAACAAAGAATGTTGATTGCAGTCCAGCGGATGGCAGTTTGGAAGCCTAATTTTTGGCTTGGGTTCGAAACCCATCAGCAGCATTTCATTTTTGGTTTTAAGTTATTCCCCTTGCAACTTATTTCATTAAGGACATCTGCATATCAATATTGTCTAACACTGAATATAGGTACTTCCCTCAAAAAAAAAAAACACTGAATATAGGTACATATGCAAAAGTATTTCCCAAAATGTGTCCTAAGCATTCACAATAGATTCACAGTTTGACTGAACTACCTAATTAAGCCAGGTGGTAGTTGTTAAATGACAAAAGGCTAGACCAAAAGTGTTGTCAATTATGTCAGGGCTTAGGTAGAAACAGCAAAAGGCGGTCAATCAGTAGCAGTTTTCCTGATTCAAAATGTAGCTGGTCGAAGTTGATGTTCAATCGTCGAAAGCACAAGGATCCCAAAGTGTGGCAACCCTGATGTGCGGCACGGTGCTCTGACCTGGGTTTGGCCATGCAATGTACAGTTCTGCTGCGAAGGTCTTTTTGCAGTTTTTCTTGATGATGTCTTTTATTTCATCTTCGTTCAGTTTGAGATACTTTGCCGGCATCATGCAGAGTATTGACAGAGCTGCCTCGTGGTTCAGTACAACATCGGCCGCGGATGATTCAGATTTGCACCTTGCCTCGATGTGGTAATGTAGTCTGGTCATAATAGAAGCTCGTTAGGTTTGTTGAGAATAATGCAAGCGTTCCTTGCCAAAAGTGCAAACCGGTCAATTTAAATATTTAATCTCACCTTGGCGTTTCCCGAGTGGTTCTGCAAGCATCTATTTGGCATAGGACATGAGTGAACTTGATTATGGTTCGGTAGAGGGTCTGAAATATAAAAATTGTTTTTGCCAGGTTAGAGTGCACGGCAATAGCAAGTGAAACATATTTGAATGTTGGGATTTTTCAAAGCATCATAATATACCTCACGATTTTGTGGTATTGAACTCAAGTCTTCTTTTATCTGAGCAAGTGTTCTTTTTGGGGGGCGAGGGTAGCGTAAGTATCCCATCCTTTCAGCTGTTCCATAGATTATGTACTTGATCGGTTTGCGGCATGGCAGAAACCTGAGTTTTGCAAATAGATGTCTATGTTAGGCTAAGTTGTTGCAATGAAAGCATATTTGAAGTGAACAAATTGTGTTAGAGATTGTTAGGAAATCAATACCTGTTCATGACTCTTTCAGTGGTCTCATTGTATGAACTGATAATCAGACGACTGGCTTGTGTCGATTCCAGCTCATATATACCATCATCGTTGCATGCATCGGGCACGGAGACTACCGATGTAACTGTGGTTATCAGCGGGAGGTGCGACTCTACATCTGCTGCTTGTTGGAGGTAACCAGCGACATCGTAGCCACAGTACTTCACAACAGCCTTGTTCCCACTGTTTTGCAAATGCAAACAAAATATAAATTATTCGCTGTCGAAAGTTTTAACGAGCTAAGGTACATAGTTTAGTATACCTGTAGTCTTCAATAACCAGATGGAAATCAAGCATGCCATCTTGGAGGGCAGTTGGTACTGTGATTCGCCGTACGCAGCCTGTGACATCTGTAATTGCATAGATGTTATGGGATTTTTAGTGTGTGTTGGTCGTGAAAGTGATGTACATTGCTTTACCTGCGTGGCAGTGGAAACTTTCAAACTTTGCAGGGACCATTGAGAAATGAGAGTTCATGAATGAGTCGAGGGGAAACTTAGGATTGTTCTGGTCTTCTTCGATGTTGTCAATCAGTTGCTCAGAGTTCATGAGCAGCCGCAGTTCTCCTGGGACAATGCGTTTGTTCTTACTCGAGGGGATTGTAACGATAATGCTTAGGCGATACAGACGACCAACTTTGATCCTCGCCATCACGTCATCAATGTCCTTTTCATATGCCAGAGCTTCAATAACTCGTTTCTGCGGGATTAGCAGGTGTAAAAGAATGTTTAGATAAGCATAAGCAGCTGGTGTTTTTTTTGCTGGGAAATCGTAAACAAACCTTTTTGTCCATCCAGAGCATGCGCAATGCTGGCGTTTTCCAAACCTCTCCGTCAATGACTTCTGTCCACGTCTTTAGAAGCCGAGCTATCACAGTACGGTTGTTGGTTCCCAACCGCAAACCTCGAAACGTCATCGAAGCACAAATGGGGTCTACAATAGAGACAAGAAACACACTAAGTGGAGTCACCAGTAAGGTTTTGCGAATCAATCGAATCCAGTACCAATTTAGACCTACAGAAACCAAAACATCGAACCTTGGGGATCGGTGGGGTCCTCGTAATCCAGCGAGGCGACTGGGTTGTCTCGGCGGAAAACTGCCATAGTTCGTTGGTCCGCTGCGATCGTAGTAATCTTTATTAGAGGAATATGATGTTTTCTACTGAGTGGCGTGCTTAGGACCAGATAGTGACATACCTTGGCGCTAGGGTTTTCACCGTGGTCGAAAGGGGCAGTTTTTACCGCCGATGCCAGTGAAGATCTGGAACGAGGTCTGTGTTGTCGAGGGAGGCAAGATCAGGGCTTAAGTAAATTGAATGCGGCCTAAAAAAGACAGGCCGTAAGGCTGATTTGGGCCTTCTGGCCCAATGGTTGCTGCTTTTGGCCACAAATGTACATACCTGTTATTCAAAGGTTTCATCTTCGGTTTAAACCAACAGGCAATCTCCAAATACGACTGCCTATACGATACATCCAAATACACAATCCAATGACAAAAATTTCAGGTTGGCTAATTTCTTTAGAGTGACATGATAATACACCATCTACTTGTCAATTTTCCGGTTTATTAATTTCTGTTTACTTTTCAATTGACATCGATAGCCAAAAGTAACCGGCAAACCTTCACGTACCTACTAATGTACTACGCGAAGGACATACTTACAAGCAAAAACCATAAACCCTAGACCCTAAAAACCTAAAACCCTAAACCCTTAACCATGAACCCTGAACCCTAAACCCTGAAACCCTACACCCTAAACCCTAAACCCTGAACCGTAGACCCTAAACCCTGAACCCTGAACCCTAAACCCTAAACCCTAGACCCTGAACCCTAAACCCTAAACCCTAAACTCTAAAACCCTAAACCCTAAACCCTGAACCCTAAACCCTAAACCCTAAACCCTAGACCCTAGACCCTGAACCCTAAACCCTAAACCCTAAACCCTAACCTCTGAACCCTGGACCCTGAACTCTAAACCCTAAACTCTGAACCCTAAACCCTAATAAAATCATGTTTGCCTTTTTACCTCTAGAGTGTACTTCTTGTTGTTATCCAACTCCACCAAGCAAACGACCCCTTAGTAATGACTAATTAGGATGAAATGAGTTGTTTGCTAGCTCGAGCCAGAATTTTGTTCGAAATTATGAGCCCAAACTCAATAAATGAGTTGTGTCGTGTTCGGATCGTATTAGCTCGTTCATAAAAGAGCCGAGAATGAGTTCGGCTTGGCTCATTAAAATGGACCATGTTTCTTTGGAGTGACATGATAATACACAATCTACTAATAAAAGAAAATAATAGTACTACTATTATTGAAGCCAACGCCGACCTACACAAACGCTGCAGTTGCTTTCCTGACTCCTACTGCTCTTCAACTTTTCTTTAACACGGAACCGCCATCGCCTCTCTCTCTCTCTCTCTCTCTCTCTCTGATTGATTACACGGAACCCTGAACCCTGAACAGTTTTTTTTTTTTGAGAAACCGCAGAACAGTCTTTTCCCATTCCCTCCATTCCCTTTCTCTTTGGGGTAAAAACAAACAGTCTTTTCCCATTCCCTTTCTCAAAATCACCCAGCTTTTTCTACCAAAAAAAAAAATCACCCCGCTTCCATCCGTTCTTCACCTGCAATTCTGCAAGAAACCCTCGATGTCGAACCCATCTTCTTCGTGGGTCGCCCAATTCAATCCGGGCGACCGGGTCGAGATCCGCCCCCGCGATGTAGGGTTCCGCGGCTCCTGGTACGCCGGCACCGTCGTCCGCCGCGAGGCGAAGAACACCAATCGTTACGTAGTCGAGTACGACCAGCTCTACGCGGACGAATCTGGGGAGAAGCTGCTGCAAGAAACCCTCGATTGGGTTCAATTGCGTCCGCCGCCGCCGCCTCCCGAGAAGAAGGTCCAGTTCAAGTTCGAAGACGAAGTGGAGGCCTTCTACAGCGACGGCTGGTGGGAAGGGGCTATTATTGCGGAGCACTCCGGCGGGAAATTCGCGGTGTTCCTCAGAGGCTTTGACGAGCAGATTGTGTTGGAAGAGAAAGATTTGAGGTTGCCTGTTCAGTGGGTTCAAGGGAAGTGGGAGCCGCGATTCGAACAGGTTCAGCGGGAGAAAGAGGTGAGCTAATTCGATTTTATGACTTTTCCTGCTCCGTTGCTTGGTATAACAATTTTAGGGAATTTTGAATCTCGATCTAGTTAGGTTGAGGAAAGTAGAGAATGTTGGGTATTAGCGGAATTTTTGGCTCTTGTTGCTTACAAACACAGAGATACAGAGACTTCTTTCTTTCTTTTATGTCTCTTCCCCATTGCACTATGACACACCCCATGCATACATATATAATACACAATTGAAGAAGAAAGAAACTAATAGATTTACCCCATATACTCAATGCAAGTGAGCCCTCTTCCATCGTCATCTTCTCTTCCAAGATACAACACAACACATGCATGAGTTAATACCAAATCCAATCATGTTCTCATGCATTGATATAGCCTTATCAATTTTGTCTTCAACTTCCAATCCACTTGCTGCAACTTGCTTGAATTAGTTTGATGATGTCTCTTACATGTGCTCTTGTTCTTCACGTCAACATTGGGGTAGATATTGATAATTGATCAATCAATAATATTAGGCCTACCATGTGAAGTGTTTTGGGGTAAATTTATTGCAAATTACCTTTTAACAGAGAATTGGGTGATCAGAGATGGCATTTGTTCTTTTTCACAATGTCTGAACCTCGTTGAATCGCTTCATAAACATGCAGATGTGGCTAAACTCAAACTTTTCCAAGGAAGTGATGAAGTTCACTCAAGGAATGCAAGTCGAGGTGCTAACTGACGAAGACGGTTTGAAAGGTGCTTGGTTTGCTGCAACAATTATTGAACCTTCGGGTGAAGACAAGTACCTTATTGAGTACTTGTCCCTGAGGAATGATGATGATACTGAGTTTCTCAGAGAAGTCATTCGTGCTTGCAACATAAGGCCTTGTCCGCCGGAGATCATTGTTGTGGATGGATTCAAGGTGTGGGATGCAGTAGATGCTTACTACAACGAGGGCTGGTGGGTTGGCGTGATTGCAAAGGTCTTGATCAACTCCAATTACGAGGTTAACTTTATAGAGTATGATGAGAAGACAACGTTCAATCAGGCTGATTTGAGGCCACATCAGGACTGGCTAAACGGCAAATGGGTTGTTCCTTAAGATGTCTGAATTTTATGCTCTCAATTCTAAAAACACTACTAGCATTTGTTCTTGCATGTGGTCTTTCTCTTTCGGTGTTGTCTGTTACCGTTGTGCATCTGATGGTGGGTGTCGGTGGTGGGGTTTGGTGGTGTTTTTTTTTTCCTTGCTTCTTTTTTTTTTTTGGGTCTGTTGTTTTTGGTGGCTCCAGGTTCTCTTAGACTAGCCTACAATCCTTCCTGGATTTCGGTCCAAACTCTCTATCACATTCCTATTTTGTAATGAAATCTGTCCGCCACAACTACTTATTTTATTCTTCTTTGCTCAACTCACAATTGCAATCATGTGGACCTTAAATTTGGAGGCTGATTTGGGCTATAATAAGGATTAAGCCCAACGAAGCAAATTAATGGATAATCTCCAACTTAATGCTAACAAATTAATGACTAATCTTCCAAAAAAAATTGATAGACCCCGTATTAAACCGACATCTTTTAATTAAACACTTTAACCAAAAATAGTTTACCGATCAAGAACACAAAGTTACCATGCCCTCTATTCCCTCACCACACGTTGGAGAGCCAAGCAAAGGTATAATTGTCGTTTCAAGTAATTAATCATTTGCTAGTGTTTTGTATTATTTGTTTCTTTTACATACCACCCAAGAGATCCAAGTGCACTCCCATGGCAAACCCACGTGGAAAGTAATGAGGCAACTATGTATTTCCACCCCATTTTTCCTCTCATGGTCGGGTATAGACCAAACTAGTAACAAGCTGAGTCACCCTAGTTGACCACCCATGGAGAGTTTCTCCAATGACATGCACGTAGCAAAGGAAGTGATGGTTGAGTTACATTTAGTTTCTTTGCTTGACAAACATAAAGCATTTGATCACTAAATAAAACATAAACTGATTACCAAAATAGCTAGTGATAAAAAAATATGCTGCTTCCCACAAGGATCGAAACCTTGACCACCAGGTGAGAGGGCAAGGCGAGAATCCACTAGACTACAGAGACTTTTATTGTTTTGTTTCACGTTGGATATTTTTATACTTAACATTTATTTTATACGTCTAATACCGAACTTTTACACGCGACTTTCAAAATTCTCGGGGGGGCCGGGGCCCCCCCGAAGGCTGCTGTAGCTCCGCCCCTGACTAATTAGCGTGAATCTTAGAGCCATTATTGGTACTTTCTTATGATTTAGGGTTCTGACATTTTAATTTTGTGGTTCTAATTATCATAGAGGAAGAGGAAAGGGTCCCCGATTTGGATCTCTAGCCTGCCTGCTCTAACGGTGAAATCGCCAGCTCAAGACGTTCCGTCTCTTATCTGGTCACGTTTGGATCAATGCTTATCCCGTCACATCTACTATGAGTAATTTGTTCAAAGAAACATAACTAAATTAAATTCATATGTTACATCAAGTACCATCTCAAAAGGATAATACAGTTACAAAAGATATTAGCGTTCACATAACCATTACGCTAATAGATCATTAGAAACTACAGAAAGGTGGAGCATTACTAACATTAATCCTATCATATTAATAATACCCAATGCTACTTAGTTATCTAAAGCCGGGAACAACTTAACCAAAAAAAGATCAGAAAAATGCTCCACGTCGTTCCAAGGACCGAATGTAACCAAGACTTTATATGCCTTCTCACCAATCATATTCAGTAGTGTAACATACTCCGCATTTTCAATCTCAGAAGGACTGGCAACAGAAGACATTATTCTTCGTAAGTAAGCTGATGGGAACACAACCTCAACATCAGACAAGTCATCTTCAATGGTCAAGTGAATCAAATATATGTTCGATGCCTCAGACCAAGATCTTCTCAACTCTGTTACAATGCCAGACAAAATGTACGACTTTCCCTGAAATAATCCAAAACATAAAGAGGCGAAAATAATACGAAATCAGATGCAAATTATTGAGATAAGAGATAGATATGGATAGATAAAACAACATGTTATCTTAGTCACCTGATTACCACCATTCATTTGCATTGGGATAAGGTATATAGTATCCACGGTGTCCCAAATTGCTGCGGCAGTTCCCTATGTGCTATATTTTAGCTGGAAAAATGGGCTTATTCCCTATGTGGCTCATGAATTAATCGGGCCCAGAGTTTTGGCAAAACCCATGACAAATGACTACACCCAGGCAGGCTGATACATTCCAAATTCACCTATCTAAATTGGGCCTGTGGGGGTTTTTTTATTTTGTTTGGGCGGCTTCCTAAATGCATTGGCAGCGAGTTCCAACTCTAAACTCTAGAGTACAACAATTTAAAAGGAATTAACAAATAGCAAGGAAGGTGACAGTAAACAAAGAGCAAAATTATATGATGCTCAAAATATGGTTACATGAAGGACCACCTCAAAAGGATAATAACCTTTCAAAAAATATTTGCGTTCACATATCCATTACGCGGTTAGATAATTCGAAATTAGAGCGAGGTGGACCATTACTAACATTAATCCGATTATATTAATAATACCCTACGCTACTTAGTCATCTAAAATCGGGAACAACTTAACCAAGAAGAGATCAAGACGATTCTCCACGTTGTTCCAAGGTCCGAATGTGACCAAGACCCTATATGGCGACTCACCAATCCTGTTGAGTAGTGGAATGTACTCCCCATCTTCCATCTCATCAGGACCAACAACAGCAGACATGACTCGCCGTAAGTAAGCTGATGGAAATACGACCTCAAGATCGGTGATAAAATCTTCAATTGTCAAGTGAAGCAAGTATATGCTGGAGTCGGCATGCCAAGATCTCCTCAATTCTGTGACCCAGCCATTGAAAATGTATGACTTGCCCTGGTACAAGCCAAAACATAAGGAGTTCAAAATAAGACCAAATTAGATGCAAATTCTTTAGATAAAATATAGATTCCGGATAGATAAAATACATGTTATCTGATTCACCTGATTAGCAACATCCAATTGCATAGGGATAAGATCTATCGTTTCTACATTGTCCCAAATTCTTGCGGCAACTTCATATTGCAGATTTGAAACGAAGTCTCCCATGGAAAAGAATCTATAATTTAGATTAGTAGCAATATTAGCAACTCTATCAACAAATGTTAGAGCTGTAAAACTAATCAACTAATTATGTAAACCCGAATATACACAAACAATAGCAACCCAATACATGAATGTGTCAATACAAACATACAAAGTTTCCTTGGAGTATCGAACTAAAAAAAAAAAACAAATTCTGGATGATAAGATTGTAGTAGATCTGGAGAAACCTAATTTGAAGGCCAGCAAGCGAATGTAATTGATGAGTGGTCTGGAAAAATTGGTTGAAGTTCTTGATGAGAGGAAAGGGGAGATTTTGCCGAGGTAGGGTTTTAGAAATTACCTTTTAGAGATGCTGAGATAGGGCTAACGTCGATCAGGCAGAGAGAAGGCCTGGAAAATGAGTGCATGCACTGGAATGGGTTTCCAGTTGCTTTGTTGGCCGGAGAGTGAGCAGAGCAGAAGAAGGCGTCAGGGAGGAAGGGAGTTGAAACGTCTTCGGCTGGGTCTTTACGCGGTAAGACTTTAGAACTTACCTCCTGGAGATGTAGAGATGGTACTAATATCGGTCAGTCAGGGAGGGCTGGAACATGAGTGCATGCAATGGCTTGGTTGGACTGTTGGTCTTCTCGCCGGCGAGTGAATAGTGACGTCGTGACTCGATGCCATTGTTGGAGTCCGCGCGAGTGGTGATTCGACGGTAGGGTTGTTCGACGAGGGAGAATGAGCGAGCGTAGTGGGAGGGTCGGGGTTTGCGGAGGGAGCGGGAAGCAGGAGAAGCAGAAGATGGCGGGTTGGGGATGTGGATGGTCAGGTTTCTGTGGAGGGACTGGAGGGTAGGTGAGAGCGATGGAGGAGGGAAAGGAAGAAGGGAGTTAAACCGTCTTCGGGTGGGTGGGAGGTTTTTATTGTTTTTTTTTTTTTGTTTTTGTATTTGTTTGATCCAACCGTCGCTATGGCTAGTTTACCCGCCCAACGGGCCGGGCCCTGCGCTAGTACAAATAATGCGAAAAGGCGTTGTGCCGCCGATCTGCTATTGCTAAGGGCCTTATTGGGCCTGGTACAAAAGGCATGTTCGAATTCACATGAGGCCTTTTTAATGGCCAAAAAATACGAGGCCTTTTTAATCAATCGATCAGGTTATTTAGACAACAAATAATCCGAATCGATAGTGAACTAATAATTAGGATCTCAAAATAACCTATGGTACTTTAGCTGTCTAGCGAATTTCACTGATCATCTAGAATGACAAAGAACAATTGTTCCACGTGAGAGGATCATCTCTGACAAAAATCGCATAAGATCTTCCTTGATCTATCATAACCTCATCGTGACTTGGCCATAGGTATCGATGTCATGAAAGTGCCTGATATAAATATATTTATAAGGAACAAGACATTCTACCTCAACCGACAAACTTCTATCAATGTAAAACTTCTATCGATGTCAAGTCTCACTTTTCAACTATAATGTTATATACTATGTTACATGCGTCTTAGTATATGAAATCGTTTACGCTACAAATTTTTTTAAAGCAACACTGCATCCTGCATCTCTTTTATAATAACAACCAATCCATTTTACACGCATCAGTGTCAAGGCAGAATATTGAACCATTCGGAACATGGAGCTTTCACGTTTATAAGTTTGTCAAGGCAGAATTTCAAACTTAGTCACTAGACTGCACTACAAATGCCCTTTCACGTGGTTTAGCAAAGGTTTGTTTTGGGATGTACTAGTCCTTTGTACTAGTTTTGGGTTAACGCAAAGTTGCAAGGTGGAGGTGGGCACAACGGTGGTGTGTGACAAAAATGACATGTTGTGTAGAATTACTATTTATGAATAGTTGTAAAATAAAATTCTAAATAGAAAAATGAAATTTTTTCCAAAAACTTGACTAGCAAGGAGAGGGTAATCAACTATAAACAAGTGATTTCAAATGAAATTATAAAAAAACTAAATATAATGGTTGAAACTAGTATTCGAACCATACACCTATTCTAGCAAACTTAATAGTAAACTACTAGCTTAACCACTAAGTTTGCCAACGTTTCTTGTTTGTATGCTAAGTTTATGGAAACTAGCCCACATTCCATCTCGTGAGTGGTTGAGAAACGATCAGAAGCTTCACTTCGATCGTCTTCTTCCTCGGCGTAATTCAAATTTTAGTTCTTTTTCTTTTCAAATTCAAACTTCAGTTTTCTGCTCCACATAAATCCACAAAATTTCCATAATAGCATACCGATACAACATGGTCCTATTATTGATTTTGAGGGTATGGCATATCTAGTTTTAACACAAATATGTGCGATAAACAAAATTCGCAGAACTTGACCCAGGAAGGTTTGACATCATCAATGATAGAACATTGAGGCGCCGCCGTTGATCTGTTAGTGACGGAACTTGGAAGCGAGGCTAATGGCGTCGGAGTCATCAAAGAGCATTTGTATCGTCGTGGGAGGACTCTCCGGTGGGGAGGTCACCCCTTTTTCTTTCGACGAAGGTCTCTGCAACTCGTTCGGGAAGCCATAACGCCAATCGCCAGAAAAAGCGAGCAGAGGAGAACCCTTCCTTCTTCTTCTGGTTGCAAGGATTCGAAATCCCTTCCGCAAGGAGAATCTAAGTTGTTGGTGAGTGATGAATTTGGGGCCGACAAGGGAGATTAGAAAGGGTAGGGAGAGGGCTAGCGGCGTCTAGCGGCGGAGGACGGAGGAACAGGGGAAGAGGATAGGGGATTAAGGTATCGGCGTGTAGCAGCGGAGAAGAGAGGGTCGGGAGGGGGGGAACAAAGTGGTGGTAGGTTGGATGGGGTAGGTACCCTTTATGTTTTGGGGTGGTTGAATTTGGGTTCAATCAAAATATTGAAAAAACCCAACCCAAATCAAACTAACCAACCCACGGACATAGAGGACTAAAATGAAAGAAAAACTAATTCTATGAGTTGATCTGTAATTTTATTTAATATAAATCCGAAAAAACAAATCATTTAATAAAATTTAATCTCAGCCGTCGAGATCACACGTACGGTTAAGATCATCAAGGTACGCCATACCCCGGAATTTACCCGGGGTACGATAGAACTGGCCATATATATATATATATATATAAATTAGTTATTTTTATTCACATTAAATCATAGGTAGTAATATTATAATGAATAGCAAAAATCGACAATGCAAAGTTTATGAGTATATACAGTTGCCTCAGAACAGAAACCCAAACAACATTGAGATAATATATATACCGTGGACCGGGGGCGTTGCCCCCGAGCCCCTACCGGGGCGTTGCCCCTGGACCCCACTCGCTGACCGGTCAGCGAGACCCCCGTGACTTCTAGTCGTAGCGGCTGATAGTCCGATTCAAGTCAAATTAACACGTTAAATTAACCTAACATCCCCATATTGGGTTATGTATAATGTACAATTTAACCGATTAGGACTCGAGTTTGTGCAATTGCATATAAGACTCTAAGTTTAGGCGATTAGATGTTGAGTATGTCCCTTATAGGTTTACTGTTCAACGCCTATGAATTGAGATTTTGAACTAAATTAGTGTTTAATTTAGAGTTGCAGGTAAATGATTTACTGACGATTGTTTGTCATATTAAATGAACACCCAACACTTAATGATATTTTAATGATATAGTATACTCTTCATATTAACTCCTATGAATAGTTAATTTGACAATCTATTTTGTCATTTTAAACGTTTCATTCTTCCCTCCATTATTTCCCGCCATTACTAAATTCATATTGTGACAAATTTGCAAACCGTCATTTTAATGATCAAGTACACTCTTCATATTAACTCCAATTAATAGTTAATTTGACAATCTATTTTGTCATTTTAGACATTTCATTCTTCCCGCCATTACCAAATTCATATTGTGACAAATTCGCATACCGTCATTTTAATGATCAAGTACACTCTTCATATTAACTCCAATTAATAGTTAATTTGACAATCTATTTTGTCATTTTAGACATTTCATTCTTCCCTCCATTATTTTCCCGCCATTACCAAATTCATATTGTGACAAATTCGCATACTGTCATTTTCCTAGACCAAGTACACTCTTCATATTAACTCCAATTAATAGTTAATTTGACAATCTATTTTGTCATTTTAGATATTTCATTCTTCCCTCCATTATTTTCCCGCCATTGCAAAATTGATATTATGACAAATTCGCATATTGTCATTTTAGTAATCAAGTACACTTTTCATATGAACTCTAATTAATAGTTAATTTGACAATCTATTTTGTCATTTTAGACATTTCATTCTTTCCTCCATTAGTTTCCCGCCATTAATAAATTCATATTGTGACAAATTCGCATACTGTCATTTTAATGATATAATATACTATTCATATTAACTCTTGTGAATAGGTAATTTGATAATCTATTTTGTCATATTAATCATTTGTCATTTAATAATTTCATTTTTCCTTCATAAGTTCCTGCCAAATTGATATTATCAATAAACATAATATGACTCATCATGCTTTGTCATATTATATCAACTCCTCTGCAATTGATGTTGGATATTATGACAAAATAACTTGTCACAAAAACTATCGACATTATGACAAACCCCAAATTTGTCACATAATACAACCCACATTTCCCCCCAAAACCTCCCGCTAAAAAGCCTTCTCATCAACACACTATTACGACAACGAGACTTGTCACACGAAACATCGTATGCTATGTAATGTGACAACATAAAATACGACAATAAATGTTGTCAGATTATATAGTTCTATTGTCATCCCATCGAGATTTTTATGACAAATTACCAATGACAAAAAGATTTTCATCGTAATAGAATGTTAATGTGACGCATGTAAATGACAAAAGACAAACTTGTCACAAAAGATATGGCAAATATGACAATGGTTCTATTTGTCATATATGGTAATATATTGTGACAAAAGATAAATGACAAAATGAAATAATTGTCATACTAGACCTAATTTGTTGTAGTGCTCTAAACACATCACAACGAGCACAAACACAATAGAGAGAGTGTCCAGAGAGCTCCAGTTTTCGGTAACCTCGTTCTTCTTGTTGTGCCGTTCCTAACAATTTTAAGATGATCGGCTGCTGCTATGTCGAATGAACAGAACAACATGGCCGGATCTGGTGCTGTCGATATCAATCGACCCTTTCGCTTCGTTGAAGTCAACTTCCGTCGTTGGAGACAAAAAATGGAGTTCTACGTAACGACCAAGAAGTTGGCACACTGTCTCACCAGCATGCCCGTCAAGCTGCAGGAAGAAGCGACCGATGAGGAGAGGCCTGCTTCTGCTAAGGAAAGGGAGCATGACTTCCTATGTAAGAAATACATCCTCAACGGCCTAGCAGACGATCTCTATGACTACTATGCGGACAGCAAGAACATCACAATGATGATATGGGATGCGCTCCAAAAGAAGTACGACACGGAGGAGGCTGGAGCTAAGAAGTATGTTGTCAGCCGCTACCTGTGCTACCAGATGGTGGATGACAAGTCTGTCGAAGTTCAGTCCCACAAACTTCAGAAAATAGCTCATGAGATCGTCTCTGAAGGTATGCCTCTAGACGATCAATTTCAAGTTGCTTGCATTATTGATAAGCTACCCCCTTCGTGGAAAGATTTTAAGAATATGGTTAGACTTAAAACCAAAGAATTTTCACTAGAAAGCTTGATTGCTCGCCTAAGATTTGAGGAAGAGTCCCGCAAGCAGGATATGAAACAAGGGGTGATGGTCGTCACTGATAAACGACCCACCCTAGAGCTCTTAAACTTAACCAGAAAGGGTTTAAGAGTAAGAACCAGCAGCTCCGCCCCCACTAGAATGGTGCCTCTCGAGGTAACCAAAGGGTCATGGCCCAAACCTCTAAGAATGACCCACCGTTTATCTGCTATAACTGCGGAAAACCGGGTCATATGGCAAAAAAGTGCAGGAACAAGCAAAACCCCGCCGCTGCGGCCAGGGTTAACTTGATAGAAGAGGATTTGATAGACATGATCACAGATATGATCGCTGAAGTTAACCTCACCGGTGACTCAGAAGGATGGTGGCTGGATACAGGTGCATCGAAGCATGTATGCAATAATCGTGCTATGTTTAAAACATACACAGAAGCACCTGCTGACAAGAAAGTGTTGTTGGGGACTACTCACACCACTATGGTTGCTGGTTCTGGTGAAGTGGAGCTGAACTTCACCTCTGGGAAGAAGATGGTGCTCAAGGATGTGTTGCACACTCCAGAGATAAGGAAGAATCTTGTTTCGGGATATCTTCTTAATAAGGCTGGGTTTAATCAATCTATTGGGGCAGACTTGTATACCCTTACTAAGAATGGGAGTTTTGTGGGAAAGGGATATGCATATAATGGGATGTTCAAGTTGAATGTCATAATTAATAAGATGAATTCTTCAGTTCACTTGGTGTGTGATTTGAATGTTTGGCATGCTCGTCTTTGTCATGTGAACACACGAATTGTGAATAATTTAAGCAAGCTAGGACCTATCCCTAAACTCTCAATGAATGAATTTGATAAATTTGATTTCTGTAGCCAAGCTAAAATAACGAAAACGCCCCATAAATCTGTGAGTAGAGAATCAGAACCCTTAGATCTGATTCATTCTGATATTTGTGAACTAGACGGGACGTTAACTAGGTCTGGCAAGAGATACTTTATCACTTTCATAGATGATTGCTCTGATTATTGCTTTGTTTATTTGATGAAAAACAAAAGTGACACCCTTGACATGTTCAAGGTATTTGTGGTTGAATTTGAAAATCAGTGCAATCGAAAGATAAAAAGACTTAGGAGTGATAGAGGATCAGAGTATGACTCTAATCCCTTCAAGGAATTCTATAGCTCACATGGTATCATTCATGAAACCACGGCACCATATTCACCAGAAATGAATGGTAAAGCTGAGCGGAAAAATAGGACGTTTACAGAATTAGTTGTGGCTATTATGCTCAATTCAGGAGCTGCTTCTTCTTGGTGGGGTGATATTTTGTTGACGGTTTGCTATGTGCTAAATCGTCTTCCAAAAACAAATAGAAAAGAATCACCCTATGAGATCTTGAAGAATAAGCCACCTAATCTGTCCTATTTAAGAACGTGGGGCTGTTTGGCCTACGTAAGAATTCCGGATCCTAAGAGGATTAAGTTGGCTAGTCGAGCATATGAATGTGTCTTCTTTGGCTATGCGGCCAATAGTAAGGCATATAGATTCTATGATTTGAATGCTCGTACTATAATAGAATCCATTGATGCTGATTTCTTTGAGACACAATTTCCATTTAAAATGAGAAATAGTGGGGGTAATGTACTACCCGCTATTAGAGATAACGGAACTAGTGTGGGTGTTGGATCTGAGGATGAACTCAGAAGAAGTAAAAGAGCTAGAATCTCTAAAGATTTTGGTGATGATTT
Organism: Linum tenue; assembly: GCA_946122785.1. Taxonomy (NCBI): domain Eukaryota; kingdom Viridiplantae; phylum Streptophyta; class Magnoliopsida; order Malpighiales; family Linaceae; genus Linum; species Linum tenue. Next base: position 11,219,840 of record CAMGYJ010000008.1, on the reverse strand, counting down.
TACTACAGTATACACCCTCGAGGATCCAAAAAGTTTGCAGGAAGCATTAACTTCCATAGATGCAGACTTTTGGAATGAGGCCGTTATAGATGAAATGGAATCGTTAGAGGCTAATAAGACTTGGCATCTAACAGACTTACCTCCTGGCTGCAAAGCCTTAGGTAATGAATGGGTTCTAAAAACAAAACGGAAACCTGATGGTGCAATCGAAAGGTTCTGAGCTCGCCTAGTAGTTAAGGGTTACAGGCAGAGAGAGAATATAGATTTCTTCGACACCTATTCACCAATATCTAGAATAACATCCATTCGTGTCATGATTGCTCTTGCTGCCTTGAACAATCTCGTGGTACACAAAATGGATGTTAAGACTGCTTTTTTGAACGGTGATCTAGATGAAGAAATCTATATGGAACAACAAGAAGGGTTTGTTATCCCCGAACATGCCTCGAAAGTCTGTAAGTTAGACAAATCATTATATGGTTTGAAACAGGCTCCAAAACAGTGGCATGAGAAGTTTGACACTCTCGTTCTCTCACATGGATTTAAGGTGAATGAAAGTGACAAGTGTATTTACTGCAAGTCAAAGAATAACACTTGTACTATCATATGTTTGTATGTAGATGACATGTTAATATTTGGTACAAATATTCACGTGGTCAAGGAAGCGAAAGCCATGTTAAAAGAGAGCTTCGAGGTGAAAGATCTGGGAGAAGCGAAGTTTATGCTTGGAATCCAGATAACTAGAACAGCAAATGGTTATTCTCTAGATCAATCTAGCTACATAGAGAAGATCTTGAAGAAATATAAGTATTTCGACTGTAAACCTGCGTGTACTCCGTATGATGCTAGTGTAAAGCTATTTAAGAACACTGGAGACAGTGTAAGACAATCAGAATATGCTAGCATCATTGGCAGTCTCCATTATGCAGCGGATTACACTCGACCAGACATTGCATATGTCGTAGGATTGCTTGGCAGGTTTAACAGCTGTCCTAGTAGAGCGCATTGGAATGCCATAGAGAGGGTCATGAGATACCTCAAGAGAACATCAAACCTTGGTATACACTATCAAAGGTTTCCCGTTGTACTAGAAGGGTATAGTGATGCGGATTGGAATACCCTATCAAATGACTCCAAGGCAACCAGCGGGTATGTTTTTAACATCGCTGGTGGAGCTGTGTCTTGGAAGTCAAAGAAACAAACAATCCTAGCTCAATCAACTATGGAATCAGAGATGATAGCACTAGCAACGTCTAGTGAAGAAGCAAGTTGGTTGAGAGGATTGTTGTCAGAGATTCCCCTATGGGAAAGGCCGGTCCCTCCGGTATTGATACATTGTGATAGTACCGCAGCTATCGCTAAAGTTGAGAACCGGTTCTATAATGGAAAGAAACGACAGATTCGTCGTAAGCACAGTACTGTAAGAGAACTCCTAACGATAGGAGCAGTGAGGGTGGATCATATAAGATCCGAACAGAATCTAGCTGATCCTTTGACGAAAGGATTACCTAGAGAGAAAGTCCATAATACCACCAAGGGTATGGGACTTATGCCTACCGAACCACGGACTACAAGTGATGGTAACCCGACCCAATAGACTGGAGATCCCAAGAAATGGGTTCAATGGGTAATAACAAGTCATGAGTAGTATGCGAAAAGTTCATGCATAGTGAAGCATGAATCCCAAAGCAATGGAGGTTGAGTTAATAACTCTTAATGAGATCTATACCCTATGTGGGGTGGAGTACTTTACTTTGGGGGTACTCCTGATAGACTCACCTGTGTGAATGTGGGAGTGGGGCCGCTCCCTATGGAACTTTGGAGGCACAAAGTTGCTAGAGCGTTCACTAAACCAGGATAACGTGCATGGCCATAAACGCACGGGCTAAGAAGAGAACACAACTCAATGAAAAGATCTGGTGTGCTACACTGTCTGAGATAGGGTTCAAGACTACGAGTCACCCTTATGAAATCGGAAGTGTAACCACTACGCTAAGGTTCAAATCTTCGCGATACCTTAACTTATGCCCGATCTTATGGAACTGTTGATGCTCAGAGATATTTTCAAAACTATTCAAGTGGGGGATTGTTGGAAATGTGTATGAATAGCTTTGAAAGCTATAGAGTCTCAAGTGGAAAAACTACCACATTGGTAGATTTACTTGGTGAAATGTGTATAAAGATAGGAGCCTCTCTCCTAAGGGCATTGCCCCTTGGGGTGACCCACTTTTGTGGGAGAGGGAGGACCTAACGGACCACCACACACACGCGCGCGCGCCGTCCTTTTGACCAACCGGTCGGTCGGTTGGTTGGTTGGTTCACTTGAGACTAATTATCTTCCTTAATTAATCCGACTTATTACCCAAGTAAGAGGGTATATTCCTAGGGGTTCGGCTCCTATCAATAGCCGCCTCCCCTTCCCCTCTAAACACACCACAACGAGCACAAACACAATAGAGAGAGTGTTCAGAGAGCTCCGGTTTTCGCACAAAACCGCGAGTACACAGAGGAGTTGTTTTATCCTGGAGACGACCGGTTGATAGTCTGTCGTGCGCATTGAGGGCAGTGCCGCGAACGTCTTAAAGAGAGCGACCTAGTCCGCGACTCAGCTCCAGATTCGGTAACCTCGTTCTTCTTGTTGTTCCGTTCCTAACACTTTCTTTCATATATGAACCCAAACCTCGAATTTCTTCCCGTCATGAACTTAAAAGATGTTAGGGTATCAACGCCGAGAGAATTGGTTGATTTTCCCTCCGTTGAGCATGTTAGAATGGATAAGAAAGTAAATAATACACAAATTTACGTTGTCTACTAACGTGTTGTGTGTTAGCTAATCCACGAGCAGCATAAACCAGTTTCACTATACTTGTGGATATAGAGATTAAAGAAATTAAAAAGTATTATTAACACTTTCTCCATACAACCTAACCCTAATCCAATCTTACAAAGAATGTTACAGAACAATCACAAGACGGTAAAACAAATGTGTACCCATACACCGTGAGTCGCTGACCGGGCAATAGAAACAAATTTCCAGTCGACAGAAGATAATTTGTCTTCATCTCATACACAGTGAGTTAAAGTGGAGGAGGTAGAGGGCGCTATAAATGGCACAAAAAATTCCTTAAAATATATGGAATATGAAATATAATTTTGTCAATCACACTTTTATTTTTCGTATGTTACTTTGCCATTGCCTACTATTTCTCAATGAAAATTTCTTTTTATCCTCATGGGTGAGTTTTAAAGAACACAATTTCTGATCACCAATTTTATCGATTATTTTTTCTAATAAATTCTTGTTATCTTGTAGATTAATAGTCATATGTACCACTCTGGGTTACTTGGTTCGATATGAACTCGTCGTGGTAAATGACGAATCATGATGTCGAGCTAGAGTTTTCATTGATGCGATTATCTGCATTAGTAGGGTGAGTATTGCAAGGAAGGTTTAATTATATTTGCCGATGGGCTAAGATGACTTTCAACTAAATTTTTTTTTTCTTCGTTGAATCCGTTTTCTCCTTTTATTGCCAAATAAAAACGGTTAAGTGAACAAAGTCAATTCTGATACAACGAAGCATAGAGTTCCACAAAGAACTTCTTTGGAGAATCGCCTCACTACAGACTCTACACTTTTCTACCAATCCTGCAAATCACAATGTTAGAAAACCAAGCCTAACACACTCATCCAACAAATCTGGACAACCTTCTACAGCAAAACGAACATCAGTCAACCATAAACCTCCCACAACTTCAGCACTTCTTGGACTTTCTCCATGGCCTCTATGACACTTCTCCTGCCAGATGAAAGTGATCAAAGAACACCAAATTAAACCTAGCACTCGCCTCCAAGGACTGTTGCCAACAGCTAGTGCACTTGCTTCTTCAACCCGAGCCTCCCAAGAATTGCTACCAAAGCTCAGACCCACTTAACCCAGTAACCACCTAGAGAAGACACAATCAAAGAAAAGATGCTCTCGTGTCTTACTAGCCACCCCACATAATCCACACATATCATCTTGTTCTCTAACCCATTTCAGCAACTTTGCTTTCGTAACCGTGGCATCTTTCATAATAATCCAAGCAATAAAACTCCATCGTGGGACATGGTGTTTTCCCCACAACCAGCTGACCTTATTGTTTACAGGTCTTAAGGAGTTCCAGACTTCATGAACAGAGTAGGAAATCATTTTCCTACCCTTCCAAGTTCCAATCCATTCTGCACACCCATCAAAGGTTGAAAGACATTTTCAACTAAATTTCGATTATGTTGGCAGAAAAATATTTTTTTTATGACAAAAATTATGAATGGGAAATGTTATTTTCATGTTTGATTTTGTTATTGCATTGTTTAGACTAATTTCGGGTTTAGTAGTTTGATACATATGTATTGTCTGTCAAGTCAAGAGAAAATGTATTATTATATTTCTCCTATTTATGGATTTATGCTACGTTTTGTAAGACAACTCTCCTTTTTTCTTTTTTATTTTATTTTTTTTTTTTTTTTTTGCTACGTCAGTTTTCTTTCCAATCATAGATAACTAAGTGATTGAATCATAAATAGACAGATCATGATAATTTATTCACGAGTGTTATAATCATTAAGAATACAATGTTTGATCATTGATGAAATTTTATTATAAATTGAAAAATAATTCAAATGTAACGTTAATGTCATACAAATTAAGCATCGCAAATAGCTTGAAAAAATTAGGATACACATTGTAAACATCTTGACATTGCTCGGAACACCCAAGCTAGTATATATATTTTCCTTGATAATTTCTCGATCGAGATTACAGTCCTTAACTTCCATGTATATATACATGGGAAAAGCATATGAATAATACAAGACCCCAGAATCTGCATATATATAGGCATTCATGATTAACTTCATATATAGTCTTTATTCCTTCACACTTTGTTACACGTATAAAAGAAAACCACAATCACAAGTACAATTACTAAGAAAAAAGACATAGCAAAGACGTCCAGAATTATTCGAAAGATCCAAATCCGACGACATGAATCAGCAGCACACAGAACCCTTTGATGTATACCTCATCTTCCATATCAAGGCATATTCATGGCCTACATTCCTCAATCTCGTAGGTCTCATACCTCAAGGAGCAGCTGGCAACGATGATTCGGGCGCCGTAGAGATCATTGCATATGTTATAATTCAGCAACTGGTCTTGACAATAGGTAAGACAAGCCTTGCAATCCTCCGGGGAAATGGAGTCCGAACATGTAGCCATAGCATACATTTGGGGCGTGCCATCATCATCGGCGGTAACGCTGCAAAATGGGGAATGGGAGCTTGTGCGTTCGATGTCGCCGCTTGTGAGCCTCATGGCTTGACCCTTCCTGAAAGAGGTGGTATCGTACTCGAATCCGCAGAGACCCTCGATGAAAGTTAGGTCTGGATCGCCTCGAACGTTTTCGAGTACTTCCGTCAGTATGAATAGTAGGGCAAGGAACAATGGTGTGAAGGATTTAGCCATGGTGTTGTATGAAGTAGCTTGGGATTTGATGCTTTTAGTATGGGCTAGCTACTTAATTGGTATGTTTGTTTCTTTTATCAATGATGCTACTTGGTTCATTCGTGTTCAATTTATACTACAACAACGAGAGGGATGAGTTGTAAATAAGAGAGTTTAGAGGGGGTTTATGACAATTTATGTATCTTTTCATTATACAAAACTGTAACCTAGCTATCAAAGGCCAACTGTATTAGCTAGCAATGAAGATTGAAATAATAATATTTTTATAGTTAATGATCGCATGACTAACATATGAGGCAAAGTACGTTTGTTCTATGATTCTATCTCCAAATTCATAATAGGTCAAATTATCGACGGTTTAAACTATTAATATTTTTTTGCCTGTCTAAAATGTGGGAAATTTATGTTTTGATAGTTACAATAAGAGAAGGGCTAAGATGCTTGCATTTTGTAACATGGTGTTAACATTAGTTTCGGTCGATAACTCATTTAATTTTGATGATTTTTTAATATAAATGAGTTCGTTACAATTAATATGGAGAGGTGTAGAAGAGCGCAATGATCATTAATGACAATTTGAGAAAAGGGGGGCCAACGTTTGCGTGCATAAAATGGGGGAGCGTGCATTAATTATGGGGGACAACCAAACACGAGGGGACCGGTTACTATAACAACACTCCTTGTGTTGTTATAGTAACAACACTAGTCTCCAACCAATAGGAAGCTAGGGTTGTGATGACTTTTTATTAGATGAGTTGACCTAGTGTAAAATCAAAGCAGGGGTATAATTGTCATTACGAAAAATATGTTTAAATAATAAAAAAATAAAAAAAAAAAAAAAAAATTTTTTATTTTTTCGGCCCAAAATTTTGGTCGCCGGAATCCTGTCACCGGTCGCCGGAAAATGATCGCCGGTCACCGGAATATGCTTTTCGTCGCCGGAATATGCTATTTTGTCATCGGAATATGCTCAATGTCGCCGGAATATGCTTACCGGCGTCGGAATATGCTTACCGGCATCGGAATCTAGTCATCGGGGCCGGAATATGCCTATCGGCGTCGGAATATGCTGACTGACGGTCACCGGAGTTCGGTCAACGGAGTTCGGTCAACGAACTTCGTTGACCGGTCAACGGTCTTCATTGACCGGCCAACGGCCAACGACCACCGGATGTTATGGTCTGCATTGTGAGATTTATGGTTTGGTTTCTCACATTTTTGTATGCCTTTAGTGGTTTGCTTTATCGCGTTTGTGGTTTGCATTGAGAAGTTTCTGGTTTGTTTTATCGTGTTTGTGGTTTGCATTGAGAAGTTTCTGGTTTGCTTTCCAAAACTTTGTGGTTTGCATTATGAGGTTTCTGGTTTGTTTTAATATATTTGTGGTATGCATTAGGACGTTTATGGTTTGTTTTTTTGTGGTTTGGTTTACTGTATTTGTCATTTGCATTATGAGGTTTCTTGTGTGCTTTCGCAAATGTTGTGGTTTGCATTGTGGGCTTTCTGGTTTGTTTTAGGAGATTTGTGGTACGCAATCAGAGGTTTTTGGTTTGCATTAAGAAGTTTCTGGTGTGCTTTCGAAAATTTTGTGGTTTGCTTTGCGAGGTTTCTGGTTTGTTTTAATAGATTTTTGGACTGCATTAGGACGTTTCTGGTTTGCTTTCGGAATATTTGTAGTATGCTTTGTGGGGTTTTTGGTTTGTTTTAGGGGATTTGTGGTATGGATTGGAAGGTTTCTAGTACGCTTTTTATGAATTGTTTTATCGTGTTTGTGATCTGCATTAGGAGGTTTCTGGTGTACTTATGAACTGGACAAAATCAATCAAGACTTGGGTTGACTGCTTGTTGCTTTGGTATTGAAACAAAAAGAAGAAAGAATCCCTCCCCATGACTGCAACCTGAGAAGAACGAACATCAAATAAAAATATGGGCGAAAGGAAGAAGAATCGGGAATTAAGAGCAAAGTCAAAGCTCAAAGATTGGTATGAATATTCCTTGTTTGACTCCGCTGCAACTTGTCCAACTCCGTCAAATTCCCAAACGACTGTGGAATGCTGTCGATTAACGAATTCATGGAAACATTAACGACAACATCTTCTTATAGCTCCCCAGCTCCGGCGGGATAGCCGCTACCAAGTTTTTCTGCCACAACAACAGATTCATAAATTCCGTCTGCTTTTCCAACGCACTCGATATCGAATCGGACAACAAGTTCTCGTACAGACATCGTATAATGGTTGAGGCTTCGACGGGATTTGGCTGGAAAGCAGAGCAGTAGTCTGAGGATGGGGAACTGCGGTAGAGGAGGATTGGACCGTCGCGTCACTCACCAGCGCAGCCCTGAAGACAGAGGAGGATGAGGAAGAGAGCTTCGAGCAGCTTCGTGGAATAGATCTCGTGCTCCGTCTCCGTTCTCCATCTCCTTGGTTTCTCTTCTCCAACTCTCCCGCTTGTGGAACCGCAATCGGAATCGTGCACAATTATTATGTGCTTTCTCCTCTGCTGTTGCAATTGCTAGGAAGAAGTGCCACTGTGCCGGCGCCGGAGGTAAGAAGAAACGATAGACTGAAGAAGACGATTGATATCTGAAGGATTGGGGATCGGAGAAGAAAGAGAAACACGCTCTCTGTTGTTTTTCCTTAATTTTAATTTTTAGTTTTTTAAGTTTACTATTATACCCTTGTTGTGACAGTAACAACAAAATGGGTGTTGTTATTCTATCCACACCCAAACACGAGACACAAACACAAAAAACTACAACACAAATAAATCAATAAACTTCGAAAGCATACGGCTAGTGTCACCCCATCACAAAAGTTATAAACCACACCAAAAAAATTCATAAAGCACACTAGAAAATTTATAAAGCATATTAGAACCTCACCAAACCACAAATATCATAAATGATATACAGCATACCACAAGTTTCTTAAAGCATATCATAAGTTTCCTTAACTATACCAGAAGCATCATAGAATTAACATGCCATGCCACAAATTCTTTAAAGCATATCACAAATTTATTACAGCACACAACTTATAAAGTATACCACAAGTTTATTAATGTACACCACAAGTTTCTAAAAGCATACCACAAGTTTATTAAAGCAGAGCACAAATTTATTAAAAGTTAAAACACACCACAAGTTCTAGAAGGCGGAAGGCATATCACTAGTTTTTTAAAGCATAACGAAAGCCTCCTAAAACATATCACGAGTTTCTTAAAGCATACCAGAAACAACATAATAATGGGTAATTTCTGAATTTTAAAAAGTTCAAGTATCAAAATGTAAGGAAAAAAATTTAGGTACTAAAATTTATTGATCAATCAATATTTTAAGGACTTATCTGTAAAAAAATTGATTTTACACACCAAATATTAACATATATTAAGTTTAGATACCAAAACTATAATTCGGATATAAAACTAAAAAAAAGCAACATGAGAAAGGGAAATTTAAAGGAAAGAAAATTATTACCCTTGGTAAAAGTTTTAGTAGGGTGTTAGCACCTACCTCCTTCTTATGATAAGGGTCGGCTAGGTACTATCGGGAATAATTAGAAAACTAGTACCTTTTCAATAACATATTATACATTTGTACTGTTTCAAGCTAGCAACAAGTTTCTTAAAAGCATACCATAAGTTTATTAAAACATACCATAAGTTTCTTAAATAGACCACAAGTTTCTTAAAACATATCACAAGTTCCGTGAAGCAGGTCAGAAATCTCATTAAGCAGATCACAAGTTTTTTTAAAGCATTTGAAAAACCTCATAAAACATATCACGAGTTTCTTAAAGGCAAAATACACTTCAAAAGCCTCAACTTTCACGTTTGTGACAAATATAGCCACAACTTTCGAAATACACAAAAAAGCCACTTCCTTCTATCCTTCTAACGGCTTCACTTAAAGGTATGACTGGATTGACAGTAAATGCTGAGTTGGCGACGATTAGTCAATAATAATATGAGGAGGAATTAACTGAAAAAATAAAAATATACTATTTAAACATTTTTATTTTCTCTGTCCAAACTCTCTTCATCTCCGTCGCACTCGCGCTCTATCCTCCAACTGGCATCTCCGTTTCCCCCTTCTGTTTTACTTTGTTGATGAATGATGATGGCGGCTGCCCTCATCGTCGCCCCTGCCTCTCCGCCTTCCGCTCATCTTTCTTCACACTGCATCAACAACTCAGACCATTCAGCAAGTCCAAGAAGTGTCAGAACTTTCCATGTGGAAAAGGCTTCCTAAAATATCCACGGGATTATCAGTAGTGCCCACATTTTTTACCTTAATCATCTTTTCTCTTCTCAAGAAATGATACCTTACATCTATGTGTATGGTTGATGACTCGGTATTTGCACATGTTTTCCCCTTTGTTTCTTGATTGTTTGAGCTTGAATTATCGTGTCTTTGGCCTATTTTACGCTAGGTTGTGTTCCTTTGTCATATTTCAGGTCCTAGCACATAAATTGAAGCATAGGCGCAAGTTTCAAGTCAATCAGAGATCAATTGACGATTCGGGAGAAGAAACTCGGGCATGACCTGAAGAAGAATGGATTTCTACCTCACTTTATGGACAAATAATCATGCAAGCTTGTTATGAAAAGAAAGAGGACGAGACTACAAGCATCTGGGATCAAACGGCGACTGATTCGGAGTCCGAACGAGGGAGAAACGAATCATTAAACAAAGGCTGAGCAATCCACACGGGCATCCTGGAACTCCACACGGCCATGTGGGTCGTGGCCGTGTGGAAATCACCGAGCCTTCACACGCGCAGCAAGGAAAGCCACACGGCCGTGTGGCCAGGCCGCGTGATCGGGAATTCCTGTTTAAAACCCGATTTTCAGCAAAAGGAAAGGGGAGAACTGGGTTTTTGGTTCCCAAACACCCAAGGGACGAACCCTAGAGAGAGAGCGACTTGGGAACATTCTTGGAGCTATTTTGGAGGATTTCTTCGCCATTGGAGCTCGGGAATCAAGCTTGGAGATGGAGATTGCAGATCTAGATAAGATTTCTGCAGTCTCTCTCTTCTCTATGGAGTAACTTCCCTTCACTTAGGTTTTGAGGAACCCTAGTTCCATGTGTTAGGATCTTTCTTGTATGAAGTTTTGGATGCTATATTGTTTGATTATAATCGATTGAGGCATGATTTATTGAGTCAATTGAATCTTGATCAAATCCTCTTGATTTCTGCTTTAACCTATGATAGATAGAATCTGATTAGGTTAAGAGAGCTTCCTTGATTGATAGTGGTGAATTGGTTGTGCGAGAGTCAATCAATTCACTGCTTTGTACTCGAATTCATTCCAGTAGTGGAGTTATGTGTTCATAGCCTCAGCTTTCTATCCTGGTGAAGACTAGTCGTCTGCCGGGTAGTTGGACTGAGAGGGCTTGGTTAGCTTAAGAGATTCCAAGCTAATTTAGGATCTTCCGCAGTTTAATCAACAGTAGATCAACCAAAGGTAATTGCAACTTGGACCTAATTGAGGAGCTAGGGGGAATCATACCTAAGTGAGTTCCCAACTTGTAATTAGTAGAGTAGTCGGTAGAGTAGTTTATAAATCAATCCTTAATCTAGTTTGCTAGATAATGAACTGAAGCTGAGTAATAGTAACTCTAGAGACCCGTGGATTCGATATTTATTACTTGTGCCACTATACTGCAGTCCCTTTCATTGGTTACACTTGGCCATTGTTAGGTGTTGTGTTTTAGCGTGTCAAGTTTTTGGCGCCGTTGCCGGGGACTTTCTAGATTATTAGGAAAGGCAGAAGTTTGTTACTTTAGCGTTTTTCTTTTGTTTTCCGCCCTTGCTTTTCACTTGGGTGTTTTTTATTTTTGTTGGTGCAGATCTGAATCATGGACCCTCATGGCTTCTCCAATCATTGGGAGTATCCACCACCATCCGAGTGGTATTACCCCGAGACTCCCTGGAGTAACCAAGGAGGAGAAGACTATGGAGTCGGGTTCCAGTACCAACCCCCTTTCTATGGAGAACAATCAGACCCCTGGGCATATCAAGAACAACCTCCTTATCGAGAAGAATTTCTCCCACAACCAGAGGGGCCATTGGAGCTGGAGTTACCCATGGCGGCCTTCACGGGCCATTCTGCAGAGCAATGCTACACTCCACAGCCAGATCCAAACTATGAATTGAGGCTTCTCATGGAGCAGTTTGCTCGAGACTGTGAGAGATCATGCTCCAGGATGGATCATTGTGTCCAGGCCTATCGTGAAACAGAGGAGATCCTCCTGAGCCTTAAGAAGAGCGTCGATGATCTTGAGCGATCTTGTGCACAACCTGCTCCAGATCACCCTTATGTTACCATACTAGAAGAGGAGGAGGAAGAAGAAGGCTACAAGGACATTGTGGAGCACACTGAAGTTGTCACGGAGAGCTCTCGTGATGATCAGGAATGTCCTATCATAGCCGACTACACCTTCCCACATCCCACACCGAGCTTTGAAGAGGCGGGCATGAGTGAGGAGATGCAAGAAGATCTCATGAAAGAAATTGCTTGGCAACTTGCTCTCCGATCCGTGCTAGAAGAAGAAGAGCAAGAAAGGGTGCAGAAAGAAGTTGTGGAGGAAGACGAAAGTGAAGCAGGAGGAGTTCTTGATCATTTCCCAGGGGTGATACCACATGAAGAAGAAAGGGAGGTTGAAGAAGAAATTGGCGTCCAGGCTGAGGAGGGAGTTATGGTGGAAGAGGCATGCACCGGCCGTGAGTTACATGTGATATCTCCACCAAATTTCGAGGAGCTGCTTGGCAAGGACCCATTTGCAGTGTCTCTTTGCCAGACCAAGGCCACATCGACATCGGTCCCTCTTGGTGGACGCGATGGTGGCCAATCGATGTTGTCTTATCTGGTTTGGGGCAATGAGACGAGAGAAGAGAAGAAGAGGTCTCGAGGGTGGAGACTTCATCTGCATCAAGTGCACGAGCCTTCATCACCTGCCACACCACCTGCTTGTGACTTGAGACTCCACCTCATAGATGAGAACCTCAACTTCAAGGAGGTTCTAGCATGGACCGAAACTTAGGAGCCATCGTCCGGCTCACGACGTGAAAGAAGCGCTTGTTGGGAGGCAACCCAACCAGTCGGTTTGCATTTCTTTCTCTATTTATCCTCGGTTGAGTCAGTTTTGTTATTTGATTTTAGAGTCAATAACTCAACCTTTGTGAGATTTTGTGTGGTGTTTGTGTTCTGATTACTCTCTCTTCCTGGAATGCACCGCCTGACCCGTACATCATCATTCACCCTTGATCTGGTAACTTCGTTCTACCCTCCTTATCTTTCCTCCATTGAAGACAATGTCGTACTTAAGTGTGGGGGGTGTTCGATTATGTATGCGGGTGAATGTTTGGTTGTTTGTGTTCTTGGAGCCTAGTCCACTGTCCAAATTTCGATTTGAGGGCTTCAAGTACGTGTTTCCATGCAAATTGCCTGCTCAGTATGCTTTGAATTGACAGACTCTATAGTAATGTGCAACCTGGGGAGGTAGTATAGCACTATGGAGGATGTTGAAGTATAAGATTTTTCCTATCTAGCTCTCTGCTGTGCAGGTTGATTTTGTGAATTAGTGGAGCTAAGACCGTTGAATTCATGTGGTAATGGTGACTCTATTTGGATTGTGTTATGGACTCGTGTATCGAACAGGGTGCTCATATGGAAAATGGGAAGCAGTTGGTCCTCCATGTCAAAATCATTAAATCTTAAACATGGGGTAAGCCCAACGTGTGCGGCACCGTTCATTGCACAAAATCGGGTTTTGGAAGAGATTTTAGTGATCCTTAGTGGGGTACTCCTACAAGGTGAAGCTAAGTTGTCTCTAGTACAAGTAAAACTTCCACCCGCTGAACGGTTTGCCTACTTGAGGATGTGTTTTTAAGGGCACGGATAGAGCTTCCGACCCCCCTTAATTTCATTGACCCTCCACACGAGTTGAGGAAAAGGAGTTAAAAGAAGTACTCTGGCGAGCGCCAGATGTACAAAAATTGCTCTTGCTCGACTAATAAGGGTCGACCGTGCAAAAGACTGCAGTTGGAACCCCCGCCAAGTGAATGAAGAAAAAAAGAGAAAAAGAAATGTAAATGAAAGTGCAAAAAGGGGTTCCAACGGTGAAATGAAGTGAAAGAGCACCGCGGTACAATGAGTCCCTGGTTGTGAATGGTGTGAGTCCCTTCACTACAACAAATTCGGCCTATTAAGACAAAAATTTTATTTTGTCATTTTTTGTTTGTCACAATAGGTACGATGATATGACAAAAATAATATATGTCCTATTTGGTATGCCTAATGTGACAAAAACAATTGTTGTCAGAATAAGTCGTCATTTAAAGTGAGTAATGTGACAAATATTTTGTGTCACAATTAAGTTTGTCACAATAGCCATCCCATATTGGGATGTAAGATACAAAAATGTGACAAATTATATCGTCAAAGTAGCGTTTGTCATATTATGCCTTCCTCAATTGTTTAAATGACAAAGTATTTTGTCACAATAGATAGCAATAATCCCACGACGAGATGACAAAAGGGCATGTTTGTCATAATATAGTGATTTCGGCTTTAACAAAAGACATGTTCGTCATAATATAGTGGTTTTATTTTTGACAAAAGGCATTTTTGTCAGATTAGCTTGTGTTCAGCATAAAAACCAAAAAAAATCACCACACAAAACGAAATTTCAGTACCGCCCACTGTCCCCTAAAAATTCATGGCTCCAATTTTTAACCGCCCATTTTTAACAAAATTTATGGTTCCAAAAATTTCCTATTCCGCCAAAACTTGCCCCCTAAAAATTTGAAAATTTCCCCTTACCCTAAAATCTCAAATGAAACTTCCGCCTCTCTGCTCTCTTTTATCTCTCCCCATTTACTCTTTCTTTCCCTTTTAAACTTCCCTTCTTTTCTCCCCTTCTTCGTTCCCTCCAAAAAACGACCATTCATCTCCTTTTATACTCTCAAAGAGAATGAAGCCTTCATCTCTTTCTTCCTCTCTCAAAAATACCGCCGCTAGCTACCTCCTCTGGCGATAACCAGCGATGTTGCCAGAGAGATTGCTAGGGCAACGATTGCCGAGATCCAGTGACGATGGCAGAGAGATCGAGAGGCAAAGGGCATAGAGATCGACAGGCGACGATGGCTCCAAGCTCAAGAAGTGACGGGCGGATCGAGAGGCGGCATGGTGGAGAGTTCCGGTGAGAGCATTGATTGGACCAGTCTAGCTTAATCTTTTTTTTATTTATAGGTTTTGCTTCGGCATAGGAAGGAGTTTCAGCGAGGTGGGCGTTCTGCGTGAGGCAGAGGAGGTAGGAGGCGATGGTGCCCGAGGCAAAGATTGATGAGCCTAAGGCCGAGATTGACGAGCCTAAGGTACAAGGTCCGATGCAAGACTAGTGGCCACAGTGGGAGAAGGATTCTGATGCATGCATTTTTATTCTTGCGTTTGTTACTTTTTGGGGGTTCCAATTCTGGGTTTGAGGAGGAGAAGGAGCCTGGATTTAGTCAGTTTGGACGGGTTGTAATTGATGGGTTAGAGAAGCTTTTCTAGGTTTACGAAAATTCTCTAGGATTCTGAATGATTTTCTTGGTTTGTGAATGAAGAACAAATTGTGATAAAGCTTTGCTGGATTTGTGAGTTCCTTTTTATAAATTTGGATTTGCGAGCTGGGCACAATCTACGGAGAATAAAAATCCTTGTCTACACTTGTGACAAAATGTAGTCGTCACAATATACAGTTATAACAAAATATAATCGTGTGATAAGGCGAAAAATTCTCTCAAAATCACCAGATTGTGACAACGATAATGACAAAATATGTCGTCATAACATCTCTGTTTGTCACAATAGACTACCCAGAACCTCAGTTATTCTGAAAGCAAATGTGACAACCTTGTTTTAAATTTTTGTCACATTTGACCTATCCTGACGGCGATAAAATGATAAACCTTTGTGACAACACGTTTTGTCATATTATACCTAATATGACAAAATTGGTATCTAGTATGACAAATTTGTCTCGTCATGATAGGCCAAATTTGTTGTAGTGCTTTATCTATGAACTGGCTGTCTTACTTCCATTTCTTCTCATGATCCTGTCTTGAGTCTAGTACTCGCATTGAGAGAGATAGGGGACGTCTTAGAAGACCAGTTGACCTCGTAAGCTGCTATATGATCTAGGAAATCCTCTACCGACGATCGTGGTTGTGTGTTGCTATAGAGGCTATAGAGCTGAATTGGTTTGAGTTAGGTTTGCTTGGGGACAAGCAAACAGTTAAGTGTGGGGGGATTTGATGACTCGGTATTAGCACATGTTTTCCCCTTTGTTTCTTGATTGTTTGAGCTTGAATTATCGTGTCTTTGGCCTATTTTACGCTAGGTTGTGTTTCTTTGTCATATTTCAGGTCCTAGCACATAAATTGAAGCATAGGCGCAAGTTTCAAGTCAATCAGAGATCAATTGACGATTCGGGAGAAGAAACTCGGGCATGACCTGAAGAAGAATGGATTTCTACCTCACTTTATGGACAAAGAATCATGCAAGCTTGTTATGAAAAGAAATAGGACGAGACTACGAGCGTCTGGGATCAAACGGCGACTGATTCGGAGTCCGGACGAGGGAGAAACGAATTATTAAACAGAGGCTGAGCAATCCACACGGGCATCCTGGAACTCCACACGGCCGTGTGGGTCGTGGCCGTGTGGAAATCACCGAGCCTTTACACGGGCAGCTGGGAAAGCCACACGGCCGTGTGGCCTGGCCGCGTGATCGGGAATTCCTGTTTAAAACCCGATTTTCAGCAAAAGGAAAGGGGATAACTGGGTTTATGGTTCCCAAACACCCAAGGGACGAACCCTAGAGAGAGAGCGCGACTTGGGAACATTCTTGGAGCTATTTTGGAGGATTTCTTCGCCATTGGAGCTCGGGAATCAAGCTTGGAGATGGAGATTGCAGATCTAGATAAGATTTCTGCAGTCTCTCTCTTCTCTATGGAGTAACTTCCCTTCACTTAGGTTTTGAGGAACCCTAGTTCCATGTGTTAGGATCTTTCTTGTATGAATTTTGGATGCTATATTGTTTGATTATAATCGATTGAGGCATGATTTATTGAGTCAATTGAATCTTGATCAAATCCTCTTGATTTCTACTTTAACCTATGATAGATAGAATTTGATTAGGTTAAGAGAGCTTCCTTGATTGATAGTGGTGAATTGGTTGTGCGAGAGTCAATCAATTCACTGCTTTGTACTCGAATTCATTCCAGTAGTGGAGTTATGTGTTCATAGCCTCAGCTTTCTATCCTGGTGAAGACTAGTCGTCTGCCGGGTAGTTGGACTGAGAGGGCTTGGTCAGCTTAAGAGATTCCAAGCTAATTAATTTAGGATCTTCCGCAGTTTAATCAACAGTAGATCAACCAAAGGTAATTGCAACTTGGACCTAATTGAGGAGCTAGGGGGAATCATACCTAAGTGAGTTCCCAACTTGTAATTAGTAGAGTAGTCAGTATAGTAGTTTATAAATCAATCCTTAATCTAGTTTGCTAGATAATGAACTGAAGCTGAGTAATAGTAACTCTAGAGACCCGTGGATTCGATATTTATTACTTGTGCCACTATACTGCAGTCCCTTTCATTGGTTACACTTGGCCATTGTTAGGTGTTGTGTTTTAGTGTGTCAATGGTCTTCTTTGAGTATAGTTCGAGATGCTTTGTGCTTAGCATGTATAGTGGTTAGCATTTTCACTATTGTTCTGAAAATCTTTTTATGCATATTGAAAATGGATATCATTTTGCATATTAACATGTATCCATTTTTGTGCGAAATTTCCTAAATTTCAGTTAAAGTGGAGGAGGTAGAGTGTGTTATAATTTGCACAAAAAATTCCTTAAAATTTATGGAATATGGAATATAACTTTGTCAATCACACTTTTATTTTGCCATTGCCGATTATTTCTCAATGAAAATTTCTTGTTATGAATCCTCTTGGGTGAGGTTCAAAGAACACAATTTCTTAACACCAATTTTATAGATTATTTCATCTAATCAATTCTTGTTATCTTATAGATAAGTAGTCATATGTACCATTCTGAGTTACTTGGTTCGATATGAACTCGCCGTAGTAAAGGATCATGATGACGAGCTAGAGTTTTCATGGATGCATTGATGTGGTTATATGCATTAGTAGGGTGAGTATCGCAAGGAAGGTTTAATTATAATAGTCGATGGACTAAGATGACTTTCAACTAAATTTTTAGTATGTCGGCAGAAAAATATTTTTTATGACATAGAGTACTGATGGGGAATGTTATTTTCCTGTCGATTTTGTTATTGCATTGTTTAGCTACTTTAAGGTTTAGTAGTTTGGTACATATGCATTGTCTCTCAAGTCAAGAGAAACAAATATCTGCTAAAGTTTTATTGTTATATTTTTCCTCTTTGT
Source organism: Linum tenue (assembly GCA_946122785.1). Classification (NCBI taxonomy): domain Eukaryota; kingdom Viridiplantae; phylum Streptophyta; class Magnoliopsida; order Malpighiales; family Linaceae; genus Linum; species Linum tenue. The sequence goes on along the minus strand of CAMGYJ010000008.1, from coordinate 11,201,885 downwards.
GCTATGTTTTGCCAGACAAACTCTCCTCTTTTTTTTTTTTTTTTTTTTTTGCTATGTCAGTTTTCTTTTCAACCATAGATAACTAAATAATTGAATCATAAATAAACAGGTCATGAATGATTATTCTCAAGTGTTATAATCATTAAAAATACAATATTTTGTCATTGATGAAATGTTATTATAATTTAATAAATTGAAAAATAATTCAAATGTAACGTTAATGTCATACAAATTGAGCATCTCAAATAATTTTAAAAAAATTAGGACACACATTGTAAATATGTTGACGTTGGTCGGAGTACGAAACTAGTATATATATACAAGACAATAGTATGTTTTGTCCTTTCGGGAAAAAAATATTACATACTTCTATATATATACACTAGAAAAGCACCCGCACTACGCTGTGGATGATGAACGACCTGGTGAAATTTGCATTTGCTGTTTTATTTTGTATCTACATTATCAAATATTAAATTTTCTCTTGACACTCAATCATTATTCATAATTAGAAAAAAGAAAAAATGGTGATTAGAAAAAAGATGGTAGCAGTGGGTTTCTCATGCCCACGGTTTCCTAAATAATTAACCCAGCCTTAATCGGTCGGAATATATCACGGGTTGATCCATACTGGATCACATTGGACCAAACTGACTCTTGGATCGGACCATACCGAATCGAATATATTGTGATCCGATCCTCAGTCTTATAAATTTTATAAATACTGGAAAAAGTTAACTGAATTAACTTTTGGATAGGACCAAACCAGACACAATCGGATGAAATACACTATTGATCCGATCTTTGATCATAAGATGCCTTGCATTATTGAATAGCAATTTTATGATAAATCTACATATTAAAAGAATAAAAAATCAAATGATACAATTAATAGAAACTAAAGAAAGTGAGATTTAAATAAAAAAGTAAGAATTGTTCTTTGAAAATTCTTTCTAATGCACCTTTGTTAATCGAGATATCGAATGAAAAATTTTTTTCTTTACGATTAGTATATAGAAATTGGAATTTGATCATAGCTTAATAGAACCCGAAATCGAGATTAAGATGTAGAAATTTGGGCCTTCATAATTGTATAATGGAGGCCAAAATCCTGCAGCACCATTTGACTATGAGTTAAAAAAAGGATTACACGTCCTCCAGGAATACAAATAGTACATCATTACCAAGATGCCCCAATCCCAACCTGCTTCTGTCCCTGTCCAAAATCCATTCTTAATTTATTATTAAAAAAATTAACCAATCAGCTAGAGAGTTTAGGTAACAGTAACAATACTTCATCTTCATATATTAATATATACAAATTACTAATAATTTCTCAATCGAGATTACAGTCCTTAGCTTCCATGTATATATATTATATACCCTGTGAAAAGCATATGAATATTACAAGAGCCCAGAATCTGCATATATAGGCCCTCATGATTAACTTAATAGTCTTTATTCCTTCACACTTTGTTACACACATAAAAGAAAACTAAAATCACAAGTACAAATTACTTAGAAAAAGGACATTGCAAAGACGTCCACAATTATTAGAACGATACCATAATCTCTTGATGTATACCTCTAATCTTCCATATCAAGGCATATTCATGGCGTACATTCCTCAATCTCGTAGGTCTCATACCTCAAGGAGCAGCTGGCAACGATGATTCGGGCGCCGTATAGATCGTTGCATATGTTATAATTCAGCAACTGGTCTTGACAATAGGTAAGACAAGCCTTGCAATCCTCCGGAGAAATGGAGTCTGAACATGTAGCCATACCATACATTTGGGGCGTGCCATCGTCATCGGCGGTAACGCTGCAAAATGGGGAATGGGAGCTTGTGCGCTCGATGTCGCCGCTTGTGAGCCTCATGGCTTGACCCTTCCTGAAAGAGGTTGTATCGTACTCGAATCCGCAGAGACCCTCGATGAAAGTTAGGTCTGGATCGCCTCGAACGTTTTCGAGTACTTCCGTAGTGGTTATCAGTATGAATAGTAGGGCAAGGAAGAAGGGTGTGAAGGAATGAACCATGGTGTTGTATGAAGTAGCTTGGGATTTGATGCTTTTAGTATGAGCTACTTGGTATGTTTGTTTCTTTCTCGAATAATACTACTTGTTTCGTTGATGTTCAATTTATACTATAAAAATAAAAGGGTGGGTTTGTAAATAAGAGAGTTTAGAGGGGGTTGATCGATCACAATTTTCATATCTTTTCTTTGTACACAGCTAAAAAGTAAAAACTATCAAAGGCTAGCTGTATAAGCAATTACAATGGAAATAATAATAATCTTTTTATAGTTAATGATCACATGACTCAAATATGAGGCAAAGTGCGTGTGTTCTATGATTCTATCTCCAAATTCATAATAGGTCAAATTATCGAGAGTTTAAATCTATAGATACTTTTGTCCTTATTTAAAATGTGGAAATTTTATGCCTTGATAGCAACGATAAGGGCCGGTTAGGTACTGTCGGAAATAATAAACAAACGGTATCATTTAAATAATATTTTATAAGCTTGATAAACGATTATGTCGTTAACGATTTAACAACTAACCATACTGTTAAAGGTTAAACTGTTAACTATTAAGAAGAATGATAGTCATTTATGGAAGTTGAAAATTCCTTATCGGGTTACCAAATCCAAAACCCCTAGGTTTTTAGAATCACTTTGTGCTTGATTATGTTTATAAACGTAAAAATGCTCTATATGGATTGAAGCAAACTCATCGAGCTTGGCGTGAGCGATTAAGTACATTCTTAGTAGATCATAACTTCACCTGAGGCTCAATAGATATAACTCTCTTTCTTCAACGCTCTTCCATAGGACTTCTCATTGTTTAAATCTGTGGTTGACATAGTGTTTGGAGCTAAATCAGAACAACTTTGTACTAAGTTCTGTAATCTCATGCATAACACCTTTGAAATGAGTATGATGGGAAAACTAACCTTTCTTTCTAGGACTTTAAATCCATCAAATTCCAATTGTAATATCGATCCATCAAAGCAAGTATGTCAATTCCTTGCTGGAAAAGTATCAAATGTCTTCAACTAAACCTTCCAAACCCCCCCCCCCCCCAATGGTTGCATCCCTTAATGTAGATAATGATTAAGATGTAACTTGGTTACACACTCTATCAAGGGCTCATTGGATCTCTGTTATATCTAACATTCACCATACCATACATTACGTTTGGTGTATCACTTCATCCGAAATTCATGTTACCTTGCTCATACACCTACCTTAGAACTCTGGTATCTTTGAATAATTTCCTAGAACTTATAGGATACACTGGATCTTACTTCACGTGTAGCATGACTGATAGGAAAAGTACCTTTGACGGGTGCATGTTCCTAGCAGAGTCCCTTCGTTTCATGGTCTTCCAAGAAGCAAGTCTGTGTTGCTTTATCTACGGATAAAGCTGATTATCTTGCTGCAGTAAACTTATGCACCCAACTTTTTTGGCTAAAACAATAGTTGCTGACTATGGACTCTCTATCACTGACTTACTGATTCTATGTGATAACTCCAGTGCCATAAGCATGGGGAAAAATCCAGTCCAACAGTCTAGAACTAAGCATATTGAAATAAAATATTATAATGGAATATTGATTTTAATATCACTTTGAGAGGGGGGCTGAGAGTGAGAGATCCAACTTGTATAATCTTATCTTTTCTGAGGCTTCTAATCTTGTCCCTTTCGGGCCAAGTAAGCTGGTCTGGTCGGCAAATCCGGATTGTAGGTTCTCTGTTTGTCTCTTGTACACGCACTGGATTAGCAGAAGTTGCCCTGGCGTGCCCGACTTCCCGAATGATTCTGTTTGGCGTGGTGAAGTTCCTACCAAGATTCGAGCTTTCATGTGGTTGGTGGCGCACAACAAAATACTTACCTTGGATAATCTGCAGAGGAGAGGATGGGCCTTGGCCAATAGATGTTCTTTGTGTTACAATTCGGAGGAAACTGTTAATCACTTGTTCGTTGAATGTCCCTACACCATGCAAGTTTGGAGTGCGATGGGAAGTAGATGTAGCAATCTGATCCTGCCTGGGAGAGACATCTTAACAACCATTAGGAGATGGGATAGCAATAAACCAGATAATATGAATGATTGGATCTTGTATGGTGCTCTACATATGATTTGTTGGCAGGTTTGGAGGGAAAGAAACCAGCGAATCTTTAGGGATCAAGCTCTCAGTCCTGCTGCTGTTTCCAAGAAGTCAATGGCCTCAATTTTGGATGGGTTGGCTGCTCATGGTAGGATCTGCAGGGAGCAAGTTTGGGAGTGGATGGAGGGCCTGTGATCTAGTTGGCCTGTAGCTCTTTTGTTTTGTTGTCTTTTGCGGCGTTGTTGCGGCGTTGTTGCAGTATTCGGGGGGGCTGTAGTTTAAGCTTGGAGGGGTTGCTGGGGAAGTTCTGGTGTTTTTTCCCCCCTTGTTTTTCTGGTCTTTTCGGTTGGGGGTTGTTTCCCCTGGGATTGTTCTGTTGTTACTTTTTGGACTGTTGGGTTGGGAGCTTGCACTTCTTGTGCAACTCTCTGGCTCGTGTTCTTTCTTCTTTTTCTTTTAATGCATCTTTCACCTTCATCAAAAATATATATATATATATATATCTAGACCTTGACTTGATCAGAGTTTGTCACTTGGCACTATACACTACCCCTTAAAAGATTAAAATCTATGTCTGATTTGTATAAATCGTATACACTAAGATCAATTTAATTAGAAACAATAATCGACGGTTATGATTCGTCGAGATACATCCAGCAAATGATATGCATCATCTTTGTGTTTAAGGTCTATGATTAAGATAATTAAAACCTAAAAGTCACTCATCCAGGGTAAAGCGTAGTATCAATTTAAATAATTAAAACTGTTACGATACACATCGTAAACACGTTGTGTTCAAATGACATTCCGACCAACAATTCAAACACCAAACCCATATCTATATTTCATTAAGAATTTCAATTAAGAATTTCTCGATCAAGATAACAGTCCTTTAACTTCATAGCCTTTATTCCTTCACACTTTGTTACACACACAAAAAGAAAATTACAATCACGTACTAAGAAAATTAGGACATAGCAAAGACGTCCAGAATTTATTCAAACGATCCAAATCCGCCGATACGAGTAACGTTACACCTTAATTAAAAATAAAAAAACCATCATCATCGATCATGCCGTACATTCGTCCATTGCATAAGGCTCGTACCTCAAGGAGCAGCTGGCAACGTTGATTTGGGCGCCGTACAGATCGCTGCATATGTTGTAATTCACCAACTGGTCTTTGCAATAGGCAATGCAAGCAGTGCAATCCTCCGGCGAGATGGAGTCCGAACATGTAGCCCTTCCGTACATTGGGAATGTGCCATCGTCATCGGCGGTAACGCTGCAAAACGGGGACCGAGGGTTTGCGAATTTGACGTCGCCGTCGGTGAGTCTAGTGGCTTGACCCTTCCTGAAAGAGGTGGCGTCGTACTCGGAGCCACAGAGAGCCGAGATGAAAGTTAGGTCTGGATCGCCTCGAACGTTTTCGAGCACTTTCGTGGTAGTGATCAGTATGAATAGTAAGGGGAGGAAGAAGGGTGTGGAGGAATTAGCCATGGTGTTGTATCAAGTAGAGCTTAATTGGGATTTGATGCTTTTTTGTATGTGCTACTGCTACTTGGTATGTTTGTTTCTTTTTTTTTTTTTCGATGATGCTACTACTTGGTTGGTTGATGTTCAATTTATACTACAACAATGAAAGGATGGAATTGTAAATAAGAGAATGTAGAGGGGTTGATCACAATTTATATATCTTTTGTTTGTACACAGCTATTAAGTATACAAGGGCCAACTGTATTAGGCTATTAGGAATTACAATTTTGATAGTTAATAATCACATGACTAAAATATCAGGCCAAGTGCATGTGTTTTTTTCATAAGAACTATAAATGTTTTTTTCCTTATTTGAAATGTGGGAAATTTTCTCAAAAAAAAAAAGAAATCTGACAAATTTTTGTCTTGGTAGATACGATCAAGGTTGTGAACCCGCGGATAGACCGACCCAATGAGAAAAACGATTCACAAATACTTGTGGGTTGACTCGTGCTAGGCTACCGGGTTGGAGGACGTCACACGGTGTCGTTGTTCTCTTTCGTTTGTAAAATGCGCCTCTTTTTTATTTCCACTTTGTCATACCCTATCTTTAAAATTCTAAATTGAACATTTGAAAACCACCAGTAGCATAGGGGTGTAAATTGGTCACGTTTGTTACGTTACAATAGTACAAGGGCATAAAACTGCAAATTAATAATAGAGATGTATAATTGTTAACTTGTAACAGTACCCCAGTGGTATATTTAACCTTTTATTGGAAATGCCTAATTTGATTGGGTTTATGTAGGGGTACAAACAAGTTCACTCGAGTCTAGTTTTCGCCTGATTTAAGCTTTTCTCGTTTATAAATTGCTCGACTCGAACTAAATTTGAGGTCGAGTTCGACTCGGCTTGAGTGAAAATTACCCACCACAAGTTCGACCTGGCTCAATTTGATAAATGCTCAATAACGAAACTTGTCAAGGTAATCACAAATTACCCGCTCGAAATCAGCTCGACTTCAACTTTTACCACATTTTTTCATGAATCATCTTATTCTTTCTCGTTCATTAATGTATGACTTGAATCCAGTGTTAAGGGTTATGAATATTATAATTAGATTTGTGTGTTCAATTTATTTGCCGGCACATCCCATACACTTCAGTGCATATGTGGGACCAACCACACATATCAGCTTAGTAATTGACCCATTTTGTTTCATTATGATAGGTGTGGTAGATTGAGAATGACTGGCACTCACTACATACGAATCTAGGGTTGTTTTTGTTTGTCATTTGATGCATTTCTGCATTCTATTCTTATGAATTAAGGTTTGAGCATGCATGATTGTTGTTCTTGATCAAGTTCGACCTTCGAGTTGAGTTTGAATTTAGCAAATGAAACTGAGAGTCTGGATTTTGTAAATTCTGAATTTGAAACAAAGTTGATTAATGAATATAATTGAGAAGATAATTAGTAGTGTAATATTGAAAGATACGAAACATGATTCATATCGAGTTGAGTTCTAAAAAGTATCATAACCTTGTGGTTGGAAGACTGGAAGTTGAATCGGATTTTGTGGACAAGAAAGTGTCAGGGGAACAGTATTGAGAAAACGGGCGTGATTTTGATCACTCTCCTTAGAGTGTTTATTTGCCCCCACTATGTTGTTGCGGGTAAGATTTAGGCAAACCACCCCCAGGAGTCCCTCCAATCAAACCACTTGCACTTTCCTTCTCCCACCAATGTGGTATTTCCTTTACTCTTTTTTGACTACTCTAACAGAAAGGGGAGTGGGTCGGGTGGGATAGGGTTGGGTCAGCCACAACTTGGTTCATTTTTCATGACGTTGCCGGTTTTGATGACATGGCAGATCGGGTATAAAAATATTTTGATTAAATTAGGTTGATTGAGTGATTCTGTTAGCCACGTCATCAAAAAAAAAACTGACGTTGTTCACGGAGATTAACGGAGGGTGGCCAAACTTGATATAATTAATTAAACAGTGACTACAAGCGAAATTAAATATTTTAAATAACTAAACATGAACGTACCTTTTTAATAATACTAGTGACCAACCTTTCAATCTACCCGTGTAAGAGCTAGCCCATTAATCTATTATTTGCATAGGCTAATCAACTTCATAGCTTTTATTTCTTTCACACTTTGTTATACACACATAAAAAGAAAGCTACAATCACAAGTACAATTATACAAAAGAAAAGGACATAGCAAAGACGTCCAGAAGAATCATTCGTACGATCCAAATCCGACGATACCAAAGCATTCTCATAACGACGTACATTCTTCAATCTCACAGGTCTCGTACCTCAAGGAGCAACTCGCAAAGGTGATTTGGGCGCCGTACTGATCGTGGCAGATGTTAGCATTCAGCAACTGGTCCTGCGCAACGGCGAGACAATACTTGCAGTCCTCCTGAGAAATGGAGCCCGAACATGTCGCCCTACCATACATTTGGGGCGTGCCTTCGTCGTCACCGGTAGCGCTGCAGAACGGGGAATGGGAGCTTGCGAACCAGACGTCGCCTTCTGTGAGCCTCGTGGCTTGACCCTTCCTGAAAGAACTGATATCGTACTCTGAGCCGCAGAGAGCCGAGATGAAAGTTAGGTCTGGATCGCCTTTGACGACGACGACGTTTTCGAGTACTTTCGTGGTTGTGATCAGTATGAATTGTAGGGCAAGGAAGAAGGGTGTGAAGGAATGAGCCATGATGGTGATGAAGGGGAAGGGTTATAGAAGTAAGGTATTGGGATACTGATGCTTTTTTGTTAATGGGCTTCATGGTTCGTCGATGGTTCAATTTAATTTATACTACAAAATGCAAGGGGTGGATTTGTAAATAAGTTAAAATTTGATGTAATTAAGAACATAGAGGAGAGGAGGGTCGATAACAGTTCATACATCTTTTTTGTTTCATTATGTAGAATTGAAACAAACGAGGCCAGCATATACCTTTGAAATAAATATTATTGAAAAAAAATGTAATGGGCACATGGCAGAAACTCGAGACAAAAACTACAAAGGAACCGCTTGTCGTTTTCTTTCGTTTTGACTACAGGTACTCTTGTCATGAACGGCTGGATCTAGTTACAAAATTAGGGGGTGGGAAAAGGTTTTCGATCAAATCAGAAATCGTAACGTATAATCCGGATTCCGGTCCAAAATTGCTACCGAAAACATTTGTACAAACACTTTGGTTTGTTTTTGGTTATAAGGTTAAAAACAATCACGATCTGGTCCGATTTTAAACAATTTTGTGAAATCATTAAGCGAACGGTGAATTCGTGGGCGAAATATCGAGAATTTGGCTCACAAACCCAACCACTCCCAAGTGCACCCAGCCCATCCGACTTGTCCCAAGCCCGCCAAGTCGCAAGCCCGCCCAGTAAGCTTAATTTCCCTCTCCTTCTCTCTAGAGTCTAAATTCCAATTCCAAATTTCCCTCTCCTTCTCTCACTCTCTGACCTGTGGTCGCTTCACGCATCGACATTATTAACCACCAATATCAGTTTTCGGTTTTCACTACCCAGGGGTGGAGCTAGACTATGGTCCTTAATAGAAATCAATATTGCGGAAATATAAATCAAGCACACAACACTCAGTTTACGTGGTTTCCCCGTTCCATAAGAACGAGACTACTCCACGGAGAGACAGAGCTCTCGAGATACTCTTATTCGATGTATGTTTTTATTACAGAACCTTAAGGCCTTCACCTAGTTCACGGCCATATATATGAGAAAGACTAAAAACCCAATTCCCTTGGAACAAACATGAGGAGGAAGGGAACAGGCTACAGACACGCGTGACCAGTTCGATTCGGTTGACTCACTCGACCGGCTGGTCCGCTATACTCCCCCTCAAGCGGAGGCATGAAGATCGAACATGCCAAGCTTGGACAACAGACGTTGAAAATGATCATCACCTAGACCGTTGGTGAAGATATCCGCAGGTTGCTCAGCAGTTGCGATTTTGCGGTAGAAATGTCATGAGATTGGACACGCTCGCGAACGAAGTAGCAATCCATTTTCACATGCTTAGTACGCTTATGGAAGACCGGATTAGCAGCGTTATGAAGAGCAGCTTGACTGTCGCAGTAGAGAGGTGTCGGGCCAGACTGTGGAGCACCCAGTTCGCAAAGCAGCCAAAGTAACCAGATGATATCACTGATTCTACTAGCCATAGAACGGAACTCAGCCTCAGCAGAAGAACAGGCAACGACTGACTGTTTCTTGGAACGCTAGGAGATAGGGGAAGAACCAAGACAAAGAAGATACCCTTCCCAGTGGTGGATCGAAGAGAAGAGGGGCACCCAGCCCAGTATGCATCAAAGAAACCCGTTAAAAACAGCGAGTTATCCGTAGGAAAAAAACAAACCGCGACCAGGGGATTGCTTGAGGTAGCGTAGTACGCGATGAGCTGCGTCCCAATGCGTCTGAATAGGAGCGTGAACGGCCTGACTGAGGAGATTAACAGTATATGTGATGTCAGGGCGGGTCACAGTGAGATACAGAAGGCGACCAACTAATCTTCGGAAAGAACTAGGATATGCTGCAGGAGGAGATTCCTGGCGACCCAACTGATGATTCTGCTCGATGGGAGACGCGCACGGACGAGGTGCGGGGAGAACGGAGTCAGCAAGGGTGTCTAAGACATATTTACGTTGATTGATGACCACCTCACGCGGAGAACGAGCAACCTCGATTCCCAAGAAGTACTTAAGCGGACCCAAGTCATTGATAGTGAAACGATCATGCAAGAAGTATTTAACTCGCTGGATGAAGGAAAGATCATCACCTTCCAGGATGACATCATCGACATAGATGAGAGCCACAACAAAAGAGGTGGTCGTTCGAAAAGTGAATAGAGAATGGTCAGCACGGCTCTGACGAAAACCAAACTCCACCAATGCTGCAGAGAACTTCTGATACCAATTTCTAGAGGCTTGCTTCAAACCATAGATAGACTTATGCAGAAGACAAACTCAATCATCACCAGGCTGACTAAAACCTTGGGGAACCTTCATGTAGACTTCTTCATGCAGATCCCCATGTAAAAACGCATTGTTGACATCAAGTTGGTGGATGAACCAACCAGGAGTGACTGCAAGAGCCAAGAGGCAGCGAACTGTGACAAGTTTAGCTACAGGCGTAAAGGTGTCATGATAATCGATCCCTTCGATTTGAGTAAAGCCTTTCGCCACCAAACGTGCTTTATATCGCTCAATAGAACCATCTGGCAAAAATTTAATTTTGTAAACCCATTTACAGTCAATGGTACGCTTGCCAGGTGGGAGATGAACAAGATTCTAGGTGCCGTTAACAACCAGGGCCGAGATCTCGACCTGCATGGCCAGACGCCAATGCAGAAACTGAACCGCCTGGTGATAGAACTGCGGCTCTGGATGATGAGTGATGCTAGCGACAAAAGCACGATGGGGTGTAGATAGGAGATGATAACTAACATGGTTAGCCATCGGATGGCGAATAGAGGTAGAAGCGCTAGTGAGCTCACCGTCGTAGATATCTAGGAGAGCTTTTGGAGGATGACGAGCTCGAAGACCACGGCGGGGCTCCACGTTCGGTTGATTGACATTGACCGAAGGAGTGATGTCGGGTGAGGAAGGTGACGAAGCCGGTGAAGTGATGTGAGGTGAGGAAGATGACGTGGCCGGGCTGGGGGATGAAGGGGAGCTCTCGACCGAGGGGGACGTAGACTCATCCAGTGCATGGGCCTCCTTTTGGGGAACCTCAAGAGATGAAAATGGAACAGGTAAGGGAAGTTCATCAATGATGCGAAAGGGAGCCCCCTGCTGGTCCTCTAGTTCACGTGCCATGGGAGGGGAAGCACCTTGAAATTCCTTGGACTGGTAAGGAAGAAGGGCTTCAAAAAATCGGACATCACGAGAGGTGTAGATAGTACGCTTCTCGAGATCATAAATATGATAACCCCACTGGTAGTGGGATAGCCAATAAACACCCCTGGGCGACCACGATCTTCAAATTTGTCAAGATGAGGATGGGTGTTCTTGGCATAAGCAAGACAACCCATAACTCGCAGGTGATCATACCTGGGAGCACGCCCGAACAGAACCTGAAAGGGACTCTTTTTGCCGAGCGGCACCAGAGGCATTCGATTGATCAGATAAGCTTTCGTTAAGACGCACTCTCCCCAGAACTGAAGGGGAAGACCTGCATGGAGACGAAGAGCGCGAGCTGTCTCAAGGAGATGACGATGCTTTCGCTCGACAACCCCATTCTGCTGGGGCGTTTCAGTACATGAGGTTTGTAAGACTATCCCTTCATTCTCATAATAGTCACACAATTCCGAAGTGGAGAATTCTCGACCATTATCCGCCTAAATTTGGCGAACAATCTTGCTATACTGCGTTCGAACCTGATTACAGAAGAGTAAGAGATATCTTGCAACTTCAGAATTTTGCTTCAACAAGAAAACCCAAACAGCCCGGCTAGAATCATCGACTATGGTAAGAAAATAATGAGCACCAGTAACGGAAGCTTCATGATAGCCACCCCAAATGTCGATATGAATAAGTTCAAAACAATCCTTAGTGTGAATAGTATTGTGGTCAAAAGGAAGTCTAATCTGCTTCGCCCGTAAACAAGAATCACACGGGTCTTTATTGATGATTAAAGGACTAGAAATGAAAGGCTGCAGAGCCAGTAACTTCGCCCCAGACGGGTGACCAAGCCTCGAATGCCAGATATCTAATGCAGTGCCTGCCTTCTGCGCCGTCAATGGTACGGAGTGACAGCCACCGAACAATCGTAGATGATATAAGCCATCAAGATGTGTCCCCATCCCAATCAGCTTCCTCGAACGCAAGTCCTGAATGACACAGAAACCACTTAAGAATATCACTGCAACTGAATGATCCGCAGTGAGGCGACTGACTGATAATAGATTGCACTGAAAATCCGGAACGTGCAAGACACGACGTAGAACCAGCCCATTAGATAATCTGGTTGTGCCAATACCATGAATAAAAACCCCTTTGCCATTAGGAATTCAAACCTGGAGCGGAGAACACATGTCGAGCTCACCAACAAACAATGATCGATCATTTACTATATGCTCATTACACCCTGAGTCAATAATCTAAGTACAAGATTCAGTGAACATATTACCTGTCATATTGACAGCCATCCCAGCCGTAGGTGTTGAGTCTGGATGAAGGAAAGCTCTTAGTTGAGCTACTTGTGCCGCTGTGAGTCCCGGGACTGCGCCAATGTCGATCTTAACAGTCGCTGCTTGTGTCCATTGGTGCGGCGACGGGGGCGCTCTCCTCCTCCCCGACCAGCTCCCTTCGAACGCCACCCATTCAGCTCATAGCAAGTTTCACGCAAATGGCCTGGTTTTTTACAGTGAAGACATAAGGGTCTACCGTCGGGAGTTCGAGCATACTCCCCCTTGCTCACAGCCACGGTAGTCTTACCCGAACCAACCGCTTGCTCGCCTTTGCCTTGAAAAGTTGTAGCATCAATGCGTGGCCGAGAGTCGGAGAGGCTATGTTGCTGGTCTTCGTTGGCGACCATATGCTAAGCCTCATCGAGGCTAGGATTCGGCTGCATTGATAGGAGCTACGTGCGCACAACAGAAATGCCTTTATCCAAACCGAGAAGGAAGTCGAGGAGGTGCATGTCGTCATGGGAAGCTCGTGTTCTACGTTCAACGTCACAAGTGCACTTCCTACATGTGCACTTCGTTGGTGGGTCAAGAGTGAGCCAATCATCCCACAGCTTTTTAATCTTCGCATAAAAAACCAGCCACGCTTAATTGCTCTTGACGAAGCGCCATGATTTCGCGTCGAAGCTTGTACCGACGAGGAAGGTTACCAGTGCTGAAACTCTCTTTCAGCTAGTCCCAGATCTCTTTCGCCGTGAGCCCAGTACCAATGCTGCTCCTGATATCGCAGCTCATGGCTGTGCGAAGCCAGCCGACCACGGCTGCATTACAGCGAACCCAGGCTTCTAGATGAAGACCGTTGCTAGGGCGCGGGGTATCGCCAGTAACGAACCCTAGCTTATTCTTTGCAATGCAGTTAAAAACGCGATTCTACCTAGAAGTGATAAATGGGTAAAATCGTAAAACGTAGAATCAAAGCGTAAAAGCGTAAGTTTTTACGCACTCTCTAAAATAGCTAAAATATGTTAAGTACAACATATAGTATGTAAAATGTGAGTGTGTAGGTTTTAGATAAGTGAATAACTACATGAAATTCATAATTAAAATGTAATATCTAACACATAAACCAATTTGTGTTGACTCAAAAGTAGAGAAAAATCATAACATATTAATAATAAGCTCATAAACGTATATCGTAACCCGTAACGAGTTTGAGAATCCAAATTCTCATAAGCTGGTTTGAGTTTACATAATTACATTTGATCAATTACTCATAAACTTTTATCGTAACCCAGGTAAGAGCCATGGGTGAAGATTAAGGGAGAAAACTAATAGAAGGTCAACGGTTGTTGAGAATACCATCAGGTATCTTTTCAACCTAATGTGAAGCCCCTATCTCGACACTAGTTGTAGAACGAGTGATGAATCATGTTTTCCTTTTTATATTTTTTGCTGATATGTCTCCAAAATTAATCATTCTGGGCCAATTAGAACATTTTGATGAGATGATCAAAATCGTATAAAAACGCTTCAAAATTGCGATTTTACCGATTTTAAGCGATCTTACCGATTTTACCCATGTTATTACCAGTTTTGTGACTAAGCGACTTTAGGTAGAAACTGAAACGTTTTGGTGGCCTGGATATGTAAAAACGTAAGTTTTTATGTATTAATGCGCGATTTCGACTGCACTGATTCTTTGCAATCAAAGAGTTTGACATCTCGGCAGCCCATTCTCCATAGTTCGTGTCGGTCAATGAATCACTAACGAACATGAGATTGGGGTGATCAGATGGATGAAGATGCAAAGGAGAAGATGCGTCGATGACTTGGGTTGCGGCTGAATTAGTGCCACTGAAAATACCCTTGCCGAGATCATCCTTGTCACCGTCGCTCATGGTGTTGACGTTACCAATGAAACCCTAAAACCAAGACAGCACGAAGAGAGAACTAACCCAAGATCGAGGGCAGCTCTGATACCATAATAGAAATCGATATTGCGGAAATATAAATCAAGCACACAATACTCAGTTTACGTGGTTTCCCCATTCCATAAGAACGAGACTACTCCACAGAGAGACAGAGCTCTCGACATACTCTTATTCAATGTATGTTTTTTATTACAGAACCTTAAGGCCTTCACCTAGTTCACAGCCATATATATGAGAAAGATAAAAACCTAATTCCCTTGGAACAAACGTGAGGAGGAAGGGAACAGGCTACAAACACGCGTGACCAGTTCGGTTCGGTTGACTCACTCGACCGGCTGGTACGCTATAGTCCTTGAAATTTTTGAGAATCACGTATAAATATTTTGGGTGTTTCGAAAGTTCCGTATAAATTAGAGAAGGTACTCTACATTGGTCTTGTGGTTCACTGGGATGCACAAGTGTGTAGTGAACAATGTATGGGGCTAAGATCAGGTGACTAGGGGTACCTTAGTAACATGGCTAAGTGAATCTCAACTCTTCCACTTCATTAAAATTTAAGGGCTCATATTAATCCAATTTAATGAAGAACAATATAGTAATTGTACAATTTTATTAATTTTCAATAATTAAATTAATTAAAAAAACTTGTATATTCTGCGGCGTCCCTTCCCTGGCCGGAAACTAACCAGCGACTCCTGCCTTTTTCGGCGACCGATTTTTTCCGGCGTTTCGTTTTCGGTACCCGCGTCCCCTTAAATTTCCCCTTAGAGAGGGGTCTGGGAATGGGATATTGGGCCAGCCCTCACTTCAGCCCAAGCAATCTTTGGCCCATGCAGTCCACGTAGAGGACACGGTTGTATCAGAAGGGAATCAGCATATTCCTTCTCCTCTACGTAGCTGTAACTCCATGTATGCCCTAGGAGACTTTGCTGTAACAGGGTATATAAATCAATGTATGGCCAGAGCCAAACCATGAAATAATAAAGAGCAAAACTTCTACAGTGGACGTAAGCCTCACTAACGTGAGGAAGAACCACTATAAATCAAGCGTCTTCTTCTCTTCTCTTTTCACAATCTTACATTGTATCAGAGCAGTAAGCTCCAGTTGTCCCCTACCTCCTAACCGCCATGGGTACTGGTGATGAAGATGTCAAGAATAAAGGAGTCTCTTCCAGCAAATCCGACGATGAGCTTCTGTCGGTTCTCCAGCTGCACAACTCCGATAGCCCTGGCAACATGCTCGTGGGCGAGATCCTGACCGCATCTAACTACGGAGAATGGTCTCTGGATATGAAAGATGCGCTTATCGCGAAGGATAAATATTGCTTCGTGGATGGAACCCTACCCAAGCCGAACGATCCTAGAGAGCTCGGAGCTTGGACGCGCTGTGACGCGATGGTTAAAGGGTGGTTAAAAACGTCAATGGATAAGGAGATTCGCGGGAGTATTCGCTTTGCTGAACACGCAAGTGAAATATGGACGGATCTTCGTGAGCGTTTTGGTCAAGGAAGCGCACTCGCGCCTACGAATTGCGGCGATTGATCAGTCTTCTCCAGCAGGAGAAGCATACTGTTTCGGCGTTCTACACAAGTTTGAGGTCTTTCTGGGAGGAAGCAGCTGCTATTACTCCGCCGCCAATCTGTACCTGCGGCCACTGCACATGCGACGTCTCCAGGAGAGTTAGAGCGCAGCAGGAAAACGCTCGGTTGTTTGACTTCCTAATGGGCTTGGATGATGCATTTGGGCCAATGCGTACCCAAATCCTTGCCATGCATCCCATCCCCACCCTCGTTGAAGCATTTCGCATAGTCCTTAACAAGGAGCAACAAAAGAGTATTACCCAAAATCGGAGAACAGCCCCTAAAGCGGCTGCCTTTGCGGCAAAAGGCGATCCAGGAAAAGGGCAGCGAGAAGCTGGCGACCAGCGTGGCACGAGGGAGCAGCGAGAGCGACCGCGGTGCACGCACCGTCATCATCTGGGACATCAAAGGGATGCGTGCTATGAGCTGGTTGGGTATCCACCTGGGTACTTCACTAGAGAACGCCAAGAAGATATACCGCAAAGGAGGCGTAATCGCGACTCAGGAGAAAAATCACAGTGAGAGTGTGATCCCAAGGCATCGCAGGTTGAGGCAGAAGCAAGTCCTGTTGCTGGCTTTACTGTTGCACAGCTAGACCAACTAAAACAATACTTTGGTTATACGGGAAAGGCGGCTGACGATCCTGCAGCTCACATGGCAGGTATGGTCTCTTATGATTCCGAATGGTTACTTGATTCCGGATGCAATGAACATATTACCATGGATGAATCCATGTTATCTAGTAAAGAACTGCATGTTAATGGGCAGCCAGTTCGTATTCCTAACGGTGATAGCATTCCTGTTAAGCATGTGGGTTCAGTTACTCTGCAAAAGGGTCTTAATCTGGGAAGAGTACTACACGTCCCTGAATTTCGTTGTAACCTCATCTCTGTGAGTAGACTGACAAAGGATAACCGTGTGGCTTTTATTTTTCTTGAAAATTTCTGCGTTATTCAGGACTACTTTCCAAGAAGTTGATTGGGAAGGGTGAGCTGCGAGATGGGTTGTACTACTTGAGTTTATTCAGAGCAGGACAGACGCAGGCATGTGCAGCGCTGCGACATTCTGTAGTTTCGGAAGCCATTTGGCATGCCCGTCTGAGCCATCCTTCGTTTGATAAACTTTCCTCTTTTAGTGCCTTATTGGGAATGTCTTTCAAAAATAATGGTATTTGCCATCCTTGTTTAAGAGCTAAGCAGACTAGAGAGCCATTTCCGTCCAGTGAGATCGGGACAAGATCTAAGTTTGAACTAATATAAAGTTGCATCTCTCAGTGGTGCACATTATTTTCAGACGATAGTTGATGATTATACTCGTGGGGTATGGGTATACCTTTTGCGTTATAAATCTGACGTTGGTCGATCTCTCTTGCAATTTTTTCACATGGTTCGTACGCAGGTTGGATGTTCTATCCAGCGCATTCAGGCTGACAATGGACGAGAGTTCAATACAGATGAACTTCGAGATTATTATGCACGTGAAGGTGTGCTTCTTCGAACTTCCTGCACCGATACACCTCAGCATAATGGTGTAGTTGAAAGAAAGCATCGTCATATTCCCGAGACCGCACGTGCCTTGCGATTTCAAGCCAGTTTACCAGTCAGGTTTTGGGGTTAGTGCGTTCTGACAGCGGTATATCTCATCAACCGCATTCCGACTAAGGTGACGGGCAAAAGTTCCCATGAAATGCTCTTTGGGAAGTTAGCACCTTATAATCATCTTCGCATTTTTGGGTGCTTGGTCTATTACAAAGATACTCGTGCTCACCTTGACAAGTTTGCCGAGAGAGGCCGAGCAGGAATATTTTGGGCTATGGTACAACACAAAAGGGCTACCGTATTTTTGATTTATCATCTCAGAAAATGCTGACCTCACGTGATGTTCAATTCCACGAAAATGTTTTCCCCATGCAGGAAGGAGCTCGGCAAGAGCTTCATTGGATCCCACGGCCATCTGGCCAGCCCGTGAGTGAGATGCACGACGACTCCCCTGTTCCTGGCCCAACTTCATCTAGCCCAGGGCCTGCAGGGCATTCGTCATCTCCTAGGCCCCCTTCCCCCTTGGACTTTGAGCCCAATCGCGAGCCCACCTCGCCTGAGCCACGTCAGCTCGCGTCCGATTACCATCATAGAAGTTATGGCCGGATCCAGTGTCACCGGGTCCACAGGACAGCTCGGCCGAGCCCACTTCCGCCACATCACCTGGTGTGCAGTCCCGCTTGGGCCAGACCTCACCAGCAGCAACTCTTGGTCCACATACCCGACCAGCCCAGCCACTTCGCCTGCACCAGCTCCTGTACGAAAGAGTGATCGTATTTGTAGTCGGCCCAAACTCCTGGAAAATTACATCACCTCATTCACTGATGAGGAGGCACGGGGAAGTACCTCTAATATGACTTGCTATCCACTTGCTGCATACGTTGATTATTCTGGATTCAAAGGGACTTACCTTTCATTTCTTGCAGCTCAAACTCGCTTGGATGAGCCTCGGTTCTTCTATCAAGCAGTCTGTGAAGCTTGTTGACGCGAGGCCATGACACACGAAGTTGCTGCCCTTGACAAGAACGGTACATGGAGTCTTGTCTTCCTCCCTCCTGGAAAACGTACTATAGACTGCAAGTGGGTTTACAAAATCAAGTATTTTCCCGACGGAACCATTGAGCCCTACAAAGCACGTCTTGTAGTGAAGGGGTACACACAGATTGAAGGTCAAGACTTACATGACACGTTTGCACCTGTTGCCAAGCTAGTCACAGTTCGTTGTCTCATTGTTGTTGCCGTCAGTCGTGGTTGGCACCTTCATCAACTGGACGTCAACAATGTTTTCCTTCACGGTGACCTCGATGAGGAAGTTTATATGGAAGTTCCAAAAGGATTTCGCAAACCAGGTGATACACGAGTGTGCCGCCTCCACAAGTCAATTTATGGACTTCGCCAGGCGTCACGTAATTGGTAACAGAAATTCACTTCAGCACTTTGTGAGTTTGGTTTTCATGCTTCCCCTGCTGATTCCTCACTGTTCATCTATAACCGTGGTGATACCTTTGTCACTGAATTTGATCTATGTCGATGATGTCATCTTAGCGGGCAATGATCTGGATTTCATACAACGGGTAAAGAAGTTCCTCGATGATAGCTTTAGCATCAAGGATCTTGGTCACCTTCGATACTTCTTGGGGATAGAGCTAGCGCGCATTGCTACTGGGGTGGTTCTTAGTCAACGAAAGTACGTTCTTGACATTCTTGAGGATGCTGGTGTCCAAGGAGCTCGCCCCAGTGCATTTCCCATTGAACAGAATCATCACTTGACACGAGTGGAGAGTGATCCACTCCCTGATCCTATAGTTTATCGTCGTCTGGTGGGTCGTCTTCTTTACCTGACGATTACACGACCTGACATCACCTACGCTGTCAATCTGTTGAGTCAGTTTGTCCATGCACCTACTCAACAACATCTTGATGCTGTATTTCGGATTTTGCGCTACCTCGAATCTTCCCCAGGTCAGGGTTTGTTCTTTCCCAAAGATAACCCTTTACGTCTTACTCCTTACTGTGATGCAGATTGGGGTGGCTGTGAACTCACACGTTGCTCGACCACTGGCTACTTCATCAGTCTTGGTGGAGCACCCATTTCCTGGCGGACAAAGAAACAGCGGGTTGTGGCACGTTCCTCCGCTGAAGCTGAATATCGTGCGATGGCCAGCACGGTTAGTGAGCTGATCTGGCTTCGTTGGTTACTCCAAGAGCTTGGTGTTCCGCAGACAGCTCCCACACCACTTCACTGTGACAACCAAGTTGCACTGCACATCGCCAACAATCCCGTTTTCCATGAACGCACCAAACATGTGGAAATGGATTGCTACTTTGTCCGCAAGAGGGCATAATCAGGTGATATCCGACCAGTCAAGGTACTTGGTGACCTGCAATTGGCGGATATATTTACAAAGGGGCTTGGTGCTTATCGCTTCCATTTCTTACTCTCCAAGCTGAACGTCTGAGATCTTCACGTGTCACCTTGCGGGGGAGTATTGGGCCAGCCCTCACTTCAGCCCAAGCAATCTTCGGCCCATGCAGTCCATGTAGAGGACACGGTTGTATCATAAGGGAATCAGCATATTCCTTCTCCTCTACGTAGCTGTAACTCCATGTATGCCCTAGGAGACTTTGCTGTAACAGGGTATATAAATCAATGTATGGCCAGAGGCCAAACCATGAAATAATAAAGAGCAAAACTTCTACAGTGGACGTAAGCCTCACTAACATGAGGAAGAACCACTATAAATCAAGCGTCTTCTTCTCTTCTCTTTTCACAATCTTACATGGGAAATATACCATTCAATTTCTCTAGAGAGAGGGTCCCGGGAATGGGGAATATATATAGAGAGAGTTTTTGAATTGATGACGGAGAGTATTTCCCGACGACAGCGTTTTGTTATGTTTGTCGAATGATTTTGTAATATTTGTAAGTATGTTTTGTGATTTTGTATCAATTCGGTTTGTATCGTTTATCATTCTAGTTTATCAATTTTATCTGTAATGTTTATAGACTAATTTGTATACATTGTAATTTGTAATATTTGTTTTGGCAAAATTCATCTGTGTAGCCAAAACTTTGACATTTGTGACAATAATAGCCACTTTTGGAGAAATACCAAAAATAGCCAAAAATTTGAAAGTTTGATGACAATAATAGCAATTTCCGTCATATAGTTTGACGGTGTCATTGGCACCGTTAGTCAAATTAACATAACGCCTATGTGGTTGCCAACTCACAGGACACATCATCAACAACTCGCCACATAGATGTCATGTCATATTTTAATTTTAAAAATAAATAAATAAATCAAAAATTACTTTCCCATTATCTCTCCTCTCACACCATCGTCGGCGTCTTTTGCAGCTCCCCGGCAATCATATGCAAAAACCCAGCAAAAAGAAAAGCAAGCATCCAACACCCAATATCCAAAAGTAGAGATGGAGATGGAGATGAAGACGAGTCAAACCCACCTCTCTCGTCAAACCCAGATCAACAAGCTAGAAACCCCCTCTTGGCCTCTTCCATCTACTTTTCACCATAATAATCACCTGGAGATATAGCCGCTGCATGCAAGCGATTTTCCTCCACCGTGACGGCGACCGGATCTTCGGAGAAGAAAGCGGCGAAGAGATCTACAAAGTGAGCGGGGGAATTTCACTAACAATCAGATACAATCAATTGTATCTCTTTTTTATGATTAAGGTTCGTCGATTGATTGGTTCATCGATCGATGGGAGATACTGGGATTTTTTCCCTCGAAATATTAGGTGGCAGAAAGTGGGAATGTGATCGGAGAAGATGAAGGAGGAAATTACGAAGAGTTCTCTTTTTTAGTTCTTAGTTTTTTTATATTTTCTTATTTAATTAATTATTAAAAAGATGAAGAAGGAAATTAAGCGGTGGTGGTGATTGCTTACGAGAAGTGATTTTTTTATTTTATTTAATTTGATTAAAATAAAGGATAACATTTTGATTATTTTCCACCTAGTATTATTTTTGAAAAAAATATTCCATGTCTTACATTGCTGTTAGTCCAGTCAGCACGTTAACTAACACCGTTAAACAATTGGACGGAAGTGGCTATTTTTGGTATTTCGTCAAACGTGGCTATATTTGGCCAAACCGTCAAAGTTTTGGCTACACAAGTGTATTTTGCCTATTTGTTTCTCTAGTTTGTATACTTTGTGTTTGTGATTTGTATACAAGTTTATTGTTTTGTATTGTAAGTAGTGGCATTTTGTACTGTTAGTATGTTTTGTAATGTTTGTCAGTCTAGTTTGTATTGTTAGTATGTTTTGTATAGATCATTTGTTTCGTATTGTTTGTATGTTTTGTCGCTCTAGTTTGTATTCTTCGTATGTTTGTATGGTTCGTACTGTTTATAAGTCCGGTTTGTATACTTTGTAATTTCTCATAATACCCAAACTACCCCTGTCATTAATTAAAAAGCCCTTCCCACTTTTTAACCGTCAGATTGGTGTGTCCAGATCTAAGAGCTGGGAGGGGCTTAGTCAAGTAGTCACCAGATCTGCTCTACAATGTATGTGTTGATACTTGATATAGATCGAGTGGGATGCTTGTGGGGGAGCAATGTTGGCGAAATTAAGGATCAGTTGGAGCTTATGTTGGCTTATCGTTTAATTTTTTTTTTTTATTCAAATCGGGTTACTCATTGTGCAACGAGGCTTTTTACTTGTACCATTTACGGCCATACAGTCTACATTGTGCTTTAAAACTTAAATACTTATCCTTTTACGTTTCTATATCACCGAATTGTTCTATGTAGAATCACACTTTTACTTACGAGTATAATCAAAATCTACGCTTGAAAACTTACAAGTTTATGGTTTTAAGTTTCTACGTAGAATAACACAATTAATTGCATTGCCTAACGATATATCTCTTGGGATATCGGGTCAGCTTACTAACTTACTAAGAATGTAGTAGTTTTTAGGGTCAGCACATTATTGGAATACCTGGTCACTGGTCAGCACACTAAGAATGAACTAGTTTTTACTTTTTAGGTGCTTGGAAGACTGCTATATGCATCCAAGAGGAAAGCCCGATGAAGCTTTGGGCCAATAACGGCCGGAGTAGAGAAAATGAGCTGGTCCATAAAGGACCTGATGTCATTGTCCATGCATGCATGCAAGCCCATTCTCAAACCGGACTGAAAAAGTAAGCAGCAGTCCCGGCCCGGGTATTATCGTTCACGAGAAACCATATAGCAAATTCAAAAGGCGAAAAAACAAAGCACGTAATACGAAACTAATACAGATGATCATATACATACATAGATCGAGGATTCATCAAGCGTAAAAAAGAACAAGGAAGCAAATTATACATATCATCAAAATTTAAATATTATTAGCGTCATTAATTATATTTTTTCTTATTATTAGAAGAAGAAGTTGCTGAGATGAGAAGGAGAGTGGCCGTCTTCGTCTTGGTCGTGGGATGGGGAATGTGCATGCCTGCCTTCGTACGTTGTGATCACCATTCTTGGATCTTCAGACAGTCTCTCCACTCTCTTCTTCACCCTGCAGCTGTCCTTCGTGCACCGGTAGTAGCTCCTGCGCAAATCGAAATCGTATTATCAATCATACCACACGTACGAAGAACGATCTACATAGAGTTACATGACAGATCGAGATGGATCAAACTTTGAATTCGAATTATGGAAAATATAATATAAATGGACTTAATTATGAGTAGTTGCTAGCTAGGCATGTGTAGAAGCTAGTAGGGCAGAAGTGTACGATTTGTAATAATGCCTAATAATGTAGAACAAGGTAGGGTGAGTTTTCTATACATATATATATGATTATGATTATAACTCTTCAACCCAAAAAGCATTGTGTATGATTGTTGTCTTTTTCAGAGTGGTACATGATTATACTCTAGAGATAAGTAGGGACCAAGGTCACTGAGATGTGATACGTCTCTTAAGGGAAATAGCCTGCATATATATGTAGTTAAACTAAAATCTTATAAATAAGTAATTCTATAATATCATTTGTACAATTATAATCCTTTCGTTCCGAATCTCGATCAAATTCATTACTCATGAGGTTTATCGATACTCCGAAATACATTTCTCATATAACTCGATGCTTTGCTTTTTGATCTGGCCTACCCGAGATGATGGGTATATCACCAAAATTTTAAATTGCAAGTGAAATTTTCTATAGTTGAATTGAGAGTACATTAACTAGTCCCTTGGACGATCGAGTTGGATTAGTATGAACTTCAAAGTTCATATTAAGCCATTGGTCTAAGGTTCGAGGATTGGTAGGCTGAAGAGAGAAAAGGAGAGTGCATTATACGACATTTCTAGCATAATCATGACATATGAATAACCTTAGATGTGTTTTTACTAAGCACAAATACTCATTTTATCAGCGACAGTTTGGAATGAAACTTTAAATAGAAAACCTAAACGGGTAATTCACGTAATAGAAGATCGTTTTTGTTAAAAATACGGAATAAAGAAATTAGGGAATCCATCGACCATGAAAGAGTGGTACCGCGCGCTATACACATATAGAAGAGAAAAAAACACAGAGAAGATGGAAATACTTGTTTTCCTATGCTATTGAAAATTGCGAGGACTAATCGAGTGGATATGCACTATGCAGTTCTAAAATAATCTCACTTTTTCGAGGTAACATATAGCCTTTGTTCTCTCTAAAAAGAGGAGGGAGGGAAGGGAGTTGTCAAAAGAAAAGGGCCAAAGAAGGAAGAATATATCACAGGCCATATTGAAAGCCAAGCTATCCAGATCTAATGAGAATCTAGCCAGCTTTTCTTTTCTGTTTTATCTGGAATATCCAGTCCAATCCCAACTGAATCTTTGAACATAAACCAATGATTCATATGCATATACAATTACACATCTTGTCTGGTAGCTTCTATTCCGTGGCAAAGCTAAAGTCCCATTTGGGAGTTGTAATTAGTCAGTAAATGGGGATTTGGAGAATCAACATATTCTACAAAATATCTCCTTTTAATTCTTTTTCAACTAATGTTATAAAACCTATCGGGGCTGAAAATTGAAATCTCATCTAAAAATGAGGCTTGGAATAAATTAACAATTATTGGAATCGATGACCAAACAATGTATATTATTGAAATCGACCCATTTACGAGAATCATACATTTTTCAAATCCACCCAATTGTCTAAATTCCTTCGTACTTAGAATCATAGCCACGCCAAGAACTCTCTTCAATTTCATTCTCCCTCTCTTGGAGCTAGCATCGACTTCTGCGTACGATCATCATAGGCTATACTGTGATCAACAATCATCATTTTCGTGTAATCATCATGTGTATTTTTGTTTACTACATTTGAAATGAGTTGAACATATGTTTGGAATCTAACATGTCGTCTTTGGGATACCTAGCTAGTTCCCAAGGCTAATAATTATTACAAAGAGAGAACCCAGAATTGAATGAAGGGGGGATACCTACTATACTATTTGAAGTATGACAGTCCAAGCACGCCATTTCCATTTGTATTCTCTCTGGCCGCAACTTTATGGTACGTTATATCTATACCCACTCAATGGCTGAAATTAGTAGCTTGTGTGATCTAAAGAAGAAGAAATGGCTAGGGTACAACTTCCCTTTTGCTTTCCCTTCTTTGGGATTTTCATACTCTCTAGAACCCTAAAAAATTTATTCGTGTTTGTTGTGGAACAAACGGGGACCAAAATAGCCCCCAACCTAGTCGTACATGGGTTAATATCAACTATATGAGGTTTTAAGGGCGGGTTTGCATGCTTTATTTGCATGAGTCGTTTGGTATCAAATGCAATGACCCTTTTGTTTCGCATTGACGAATGAATCATTTGATACCAAGAGTAGTTTGAAAATGATTACACTTCAAATTACTCAGTAGAAATATTCATTAGTCAAGCAACAGGCAATATCGGGGGAAAATTCCAAACATTATCTTTTTTCGGGAAACGTAAAGCTCGAAAGTGACGAGAAGTCAAACCCACCCACAAAAATGTTGCACTAATATATGTGACTATAGTATCACCACATTAGAAAAGTTGTCTTAGCTTAGATAGCTAATTTTTGGTTTTTGTTGAGAATTATGTTTTTGTCAAAGGTCGAAGGTGGAACGATTTGATATTTTGAAAAAATGCAAATAAGGATTTAATCTAGTGATACTATAGTAAATTTTCAATTTGAAGATCACAAATTCGGAATTAGACTGAACTTCCCCTCCCCAAGAAACCCCTTTAACATGTTAAAAAGAAAATATTTTTTAGAGATGACATAACAATAGCATAAGCACCATATATGATGCAAACATTCCCTTCATGTGCGGTAATTAGGCATATAATTAAACTATCTCTAGAAGCACAGGACTTTTTCAACCCTAATAACCGTCAATTTTTTTGACTTGCGCCATCATTCATTCTTATTAATTATACCACCAACTTTGATAACTAGGCATATAATTAATTCATTCATTCATCAACACCACCAGAAACTTAAAATTTGTATCATGAGAATACAGAGTTGAATTATTTGGACCTCAAAAGCAGATTATAGACTGCATATCTAACTTGTTGGCCAGTGGCAGCAAATCATGATTATTAGTGTTTGTTGTGTGATGATGAATGGAATTTAAAGACCCATTTCAAAACTGAAATGATTTGCATGGAAAAAAAAAATGAAGGATTTCCACACCAGAGTGTACTCAATTCAATCATCCTGACAAAATTGGGATTTCATTAAATGAACCATAATGTCAATGTTTGTTTCCCCTTCGGTCAATCCAATAAATGGAGAGAAATTTTTTGATAATTGTTGTTGTTTACTTTTTTTTACTTGAAATGAAGGGATTCATTTCATTCAGTCCAAAAGTCTCGTTTATCCACTCTACCAAACTAATGATCATGGACTCTTTTTCACAACTAAGTACCGGTTTAATGATCAGTAAAAGGAATTCTGTGGTTAATTGGGTTGTAGGGTCAGGCAAGAATTAGGCTTTGTATCATCAAATGATCTTGTGAAGTACATATGAGCAAATGCGTTAGATGTTTATCATTTCATTAGTCGTATTAGGCCAACACTATAAGCTGGTTTGTATGTCATTATATTTTCCTTTGTCTAGTGGGATTTCATGTTTTGAACTGTTTTCTTAATAATTTGATATTCATCTTAAGCTTCAAAGTTAATGTGGGTTGAATGTTTAACACCTTACTAGCATAGTCGTATTAGTCACGATTTTTCTCTTCACATTACTCTCTATCTCTCTTCCATTATTATAAGAGTGTACTCGTCAAGCTTGATTGTTGGAGTGTATTCTAAACTGCCAATGTCTCGAAAAAATTTCATACAAGTTTCATTCATCCCCGTGAAGGATAGATCAGACTCACATTGGATTACTATACTATATGTTTCCTAATTTCTACTACACCTGAAAGTTCATAAATGTGAGGAAGAAGATAACTAGATCCAGTTATTTACACAATTTTGGGACATTAATTATTATGATTATTATTATGGATAAGAGATCCGATCATGCAAACACAAATCCTCCTCATGCATGCCCAATCCAATTAAGTGTGAAGCACATTAATTTTTCACCTTTACATTATGATAATTTTGTCTTGATGAAAAGCTTATCCTAATTACCCATCTTTTTAGCCTCTCATCTACATCTTAGATCTTACTAATTAGTAATTACCCCATTTAACCCCATCACCCCCAACATTCCTCTCAAGTCATTTTTAGCATATCAATGATGATTCACATATGCATATGATTATTTCATATCCTCACATTTCTTTTTTCATTTCCATTGCAATTTGCAAAGTAATTATAGATCAATGTACCCATAAATCTCTCCCTCAGTACTTCCCTACAAAGGCCCTAGCTTGCAACAATCATGGCAATCTTAATCATGAGAGAGAGAGAGAGAGAGAGAGAGAGAGAGAGAGAGAGAGAGAGAGAGAGAGAGAGAAAGAGGAAGGTAATGTAGAGATGGATACAAAAAGAGAGGAACAAAAGCATGTGCATGGGGGTACTAATTCTTTCCATTAAGGTTTGCAACAACAAAAAATGTAAAACATTTAAGGATACTGTTCTTCTTTAGATTTAATTAGAGTTTTTTTTTATATAGAGATTCAGATTCTCTTCCAATGTGTAAAGGTGTTCAACACAAACGAGTTTTTAGTATAGTGATATCGCGTGTACTATAACAACCTAATCGTTGGATGTTCGAGTCCCAATAGATGCATACATAAAAAAAAATGCATTTTCTTATACACTATACGGGCCAATATAGCTTAGTGTATTTTACGACGATCTTATACACCATACGGGAAAATATTTTTGCTGATATTACCCTTGCACTCCTAACTAAGAATCTTAACATTTCGAAAATTGACTTCATTTGTGATTTTCAGCTGTAATTTTAAGTTGACTTGAAGTAGGATGAGCAGAGGAAAGCAAAAAAGCAGATTGAGAATTGATCAGTAGGCCATGATTGTCTTGCTGTTAACTAACCAATTAAGCCCGGATCCCATGAAACCAAAGTTAAAAATAAAAAAAAGGAGCCACCACCAAAAAGTCTTTTTAGATATAACTTTTCAAGCTTAATTACCTCTATGATCAAATTTTGTTTGGTTCGTAGAAGTTACATAAATGTTATTTTGGAAGAGATCTACAACTAAATTTAAGCGAGTTTGAACTCGCGGAATGTATTGATCTAGTAGTAATGTGCTAACGTTGGTATTCACCAGAAGACAATACGATAAAAGTAAAATTACGAGAACTCGAACCTATCACGTACTAAAGCTAGATCAAATTCAAATCATCACCAAAATTAACAAGATATACTCATGACGACAAAAAAAAAAAAAGGTGTATATGTTTTACCTGGGATGGAGGGTATTCTTGACGACTTTCTGGCCGTACTTCCGCCACTTATAGCCGTCGTCGAGCACGTCCACCTCGCTCAGCGTCTTGAAACAGAACCTCGGCTCCCTCACCTTCTTCCTGCAGCCTCCGCCTCCGCCGCCGCCCGCCGCCCTAATCTTCTTCAGCTTCATCGCCGCCGCCGACACATTGTTGCCGTTACTGACCACGCTGTTACTGCCGTCACTATTATTAACCCCAGGAAAACGGTGACGGCCGCCGTCGTTAATATTGCCGTTACTATTGTTATTATTGTCGCCATAGCTATAATTAGCGCTGAGGGTTGTCTTCTTGCCGCCGGCAGCGGGCGTTGTTAGCCTGCATTCTCCGCCGCCCAAATCTCCCCATCCCCTACAAAAAAAAAAAAAAAAAAGAAACAGCGGAATCCAAAAAATCAAATTCCATATAGAACACGAATATCGAGGCCATGTCGACATGATTTTAGTTGGAGCCATGAACCTAGATAACTAGACCCCGATTCCCAAAAAAAAAACATTGTTTTGCAGATTTTTAGGACTAAAATTGTTCTAGGAATGTCTGTCTTGCTATGATCTGAAGAACGGAAGTCACAAATTTTTAGTGAAACCGCTCTCGTTTACTTCTTAGATATCGTATTAATGAAACATATAAATCTGTGTATTCTTTAGGTTCTTGTATTTTTTATTTATAGTTCCGGTACATATGTCTTTCTTATAGTTCATAGACTAACCCGAGGTAAAAGAACATCGATCAGCACGGTTAGAATTTAAAATCACGAAATTTCAAGCACTAATCTTGAATGATCAAATACGGTATAAGATAACATCCAAATTTATAAAAATAAGTACGAATAAAAGAGTACTAAGGTTCAGAATTAGGGGGGGGGGGGGGGGAAATAAGTCGATCTAAATACATACATAGATCTCTTCCAAATATAGCTGGAAAAATATTACTGAAAACCAGTTCATCACAACTATTGCGATGAACTGGTTTTCGACCATGTCGTATAAGAGAGAGGGGTGATCAACCATTCATGTCAGATCCACTCTTATTATTTATTAGATCATCCAAATGGTGGAGGAATGCTAATAATAATCAAAAGAATTGGGTTGTCATTAATCCTAGCACTACAAATTCGAATTTTAAACATTTATATAATGATAATAAAAAAAATTCCGAATTTCGGATCCGATGCACAATCGCACAACCCTAATCCAGCTATCATTAAGCCAACTATTAGCTACATGATGAGCCGAAAAAGGCGGGCTATATTAGCTAGAGATCGGATCGATGATTTGGGTCTCGAGTATTCAAACCCAAACCCATAATAAACCATAATCAATCCATAATAATACGTACCCAATAATAATAATTAAGTAAAAAAAAAAGCAATCAATTACCAGAGATTATTATTAGCTGCACCGGATCTCTGCAAGGAAAGCAGATCGGGATCTATGAGACCGTCCTTATTGACCGCCTTCAACTCAGTTGGCGAACTAGTAGCCGCGACGGCGGCGGCGGCGGAGGGAGAAGAAGAGGATAGGGTTTGGTGGTGGTGATCGTGATGAGAAGGAGGCAAGGAAGCTAACAAGCTGGTGTCGTTGGTACCGCCGCCGCCGCTCATTAGTAGCTGAGAGAAGATGAAGTTTTGGTGGAGCGGGAAATTAGGGAAGAAACCTAGGTGGTTGTTGTTGTTCTCATCGTTATTGCTACTGTTGTTGTTGTTGTCGCTAGTACTGTTGGTGGGATTCTCCGACGTCGCCGGGACCGAGCTGTGGTCGAGAAAGCCCACGCCGCCGCCAACAGCCACCGCCTGCTGGTGGTGGTGGTGGTTTAGGAGGCTCAGCAGCTGTGTGGTGGAGGAAGCTGCCGCCATGTACTGAATTGATCTCTATCGATCTCTCTGTCTAAGCTTTTTTTGCTTTCAGAGCGGTTTCTTTCTCTCTCTCTCTCTCTCTGTTTGGTTTTCTTGCTGGGGAGATAGGCTTTAGGTAGCGTATATGAGCTGAAATATGTGGGCGATGAAGAGAAAGGAAGGAAAAGTCGAGAGCCTTTTGCCTTGCCCTTCTTTTTAACTCGGATCGGGAAAAGGGGAAAGGGAATGAAAAAGGAAGGAGTTTAATGGGTCGTTGGCTACTTGGCAGTGGGATGGCAATTCGAACCAGTCTGATTGGGTATATTATTCGAATTTATTTGTCATGGAGGGTATTACTTGACTCGTAGTAGTGTGGGGTGGGGCATACATATCTATGTTCGATCCGTCCTGTCCCGCCTTATTCCATTATTGTTCCATTAATGTCTCAATTTCTTATAGTATCTATTCATATTTCTGTTATTTTGACTTTTCATTAACTAGTTAGACTTAATTTTCCAATTAGGTTAGACTCAATTACCCATTTTATTATCACCATTTTTCATTTATAAAGTGTTTCCCTCTTCGTTTTATCTTAAAAAGTAAAACTTTGTGCGTGTTTTATTTCAAATAACATGTAACAATGAGTTGACGCATCCGACCCCGTATCCGCCCTGTTATTACTCGTCTCGATCCGTGATAGCGTGGAACAGAACATGAGTATTGAAGTAACCGCCCGCACCGTTACCATCACTGAATTGGCTGGCTGGGTATGGCCAGCAACAAATGCACACTTAGAAAAATGACGGTTTGAGACTAACGGAAGGAAGAACCATGTTGAGAGGTCGATAGGTGTTTTCAGTTTAGCGGTATTAAGGTAAGATGTAATTTTTAAGATCTCGAGTTTGAGTTCATATGAGGACTTTCTGTTTGTTTAAAATTTTCACTTGGAATAATCATAACCTCCAAAAATAAACCAATTATATTAAACCAGCAGGTTCGTAGTTAATTATTTCATTGTTTGGGCTGAAGAATGAATTTAGATTATTATACATAAAAAGTGTTCACAAGTCACGAAATATTTCATTATTTGGGTTGACAAATAAATTTAGATTACATTTAAAAAAACTTATAATGAAATGTGATGTGAACATTTTTTTTAGTGATAATTTTATGTAAGTTTGGTAGAGATAATGATGATAATAATATAGCAGTAGTAGCACAAAATATTTTATAGTATGGTCCGATCGAGAATGAAGTATTCATGATATTTGTTATGGAGATTTATAGTTCATATTTTAATTATACAATATGCTACACATGTACACACGTGAGCGGGTTCAAATTTATGTAATGAGTTGACGATCATTTAACATTGGTAAAATTGCCTTATTTTTTCTGAAGAATTAATTCTACAAGAACATTCTCACCCAAGAACTAGCTCCACGAGTTTTGATTTTCTTTTCATTTTTTCCCCTATCTACTTAGTCAATACCTAGCTTCCACACTGAGCATGAGATAATCCCACATCCCATTAAGATGGATGAACTTTTTCTAATTTACTTAAAGAAGCCAAACAAGCACCACCACCACCGCCATTTGTCTGTTTTTTTTTTTTTTTTCTCCCCCCAAAGTTGAGAATATGAAAAAAAGTTTTCTTACCCATGAAAGAAAATAAGAAAAAGTTTTGAGCTTTATTTTCTTAAGAGGGTAAAGTGCTGTATTCCTACTGTTATCACCACCGTCATTTACCTCTCATTAGAACTGAGAAACGAAATAGAAATTTATCCAAAAAGGGGGGATTTTTCTGGTTCTAAGAGAAACCCATAAAGGAATTTCATTCAAAAATGACATATATAAAAAGAAAAAAATAAAGTTTGAAGTGTTGAGCTGTAGGAGTTGTTTGTGGCCATGAGGCTGAAAGGCAGGCAGAGGCAGAGTGGGTATAATAAGAAGGTAATGGAATGCTGCAGCTGCTGCTGCTGTTGCTGTTGTCTGCAGAGGGGTCAACAGTAGACGACAACAACCAATATACTCTAAGGTAGTGGTTCAGCAGCAGGAGCAACCAGCTAGCTAGCTAGCAAAGCAAGAATGAGAGAGAGAGAGAGAGAGAGCTTTCCTGTTGGTCCATCTGGGTATGGCATAACAGGCATATCAAAATTTTGTGTGGGTCTCTCATGTCTAGCTATCTAGCTTTCCTTTTCCTCACTGTTCTTTCTAGAGAGAAAAAAAATATATTGTTTTCATTATGTAATAATGAGCACAGAATATTTAGGGGTCGTTTGGCAGTTGTGATTTCAAATGGTGTATTGATCTAATTCATGTATTTGTGAGATTAAGTCGTTCTTTTTTTGTTTATATAGAACTAGAATACATGCATTTACTTTTTGAATGCCCCCACAACAATCTCTACTTTTTGTTGAGATTCTTCGCAATCACTCAATACTAACATTTTTACCTTTGGAACAAAAACACAATCTAAACTGGCCTCCAAACAAGATATTTACCTAATACATCAATTGATTCAATACATCAAATGATTATACACTAATTGTCTCAATACATCAATTTGAAGAATCACAACTTCCAAACAACCCCTTAGAGTAACCAATATTCCTTTCTCCATGTTTTGGGTTGAGGTTTGGGATGGATGGACCTAGCTATCTAGGTTCTAGGGTTACTATATAAGTGAGTTTGCAACTAAAAATAAACCATGATCACGGTTTAGCTTTCAACTTTTTTCGTTAATTATGGAGGGGACTAGTGTTCGAATTTGAGTCTTTAGCCAGAACATATAGCATGCAAGAAGTCACATAAGCGTTGAAACCTTGAAAGATCCTTCGACAAAACAAGTTGGGAGTAACAAAATGAACATTTGAGGGTAGGGGTGAAGAAGGTATAGATAGTTAACTTTCGAGGGATAATTAATAGCTAATCTTTAAAGAAAGTGTGTAATGGATACGAATTTCCCTAAGAGGCAATCCTTGTCACACTTAGATTGGTTTTCCAACTTGCTCAATTTTTTTTTTTTTTTATGTATGCACCGTCACCGTCTCACCGATAGTTTCTCACAAAGAATTTTTGTTCTTCTGAATTATTATAATGAAGTCCACCGTCTGAGAAACAAGACGCAACTATCTCCAGACTGACAAACCCCCTACTCGATCAAGATTCAAGACCAAGTTCGAGCTATAGTAAGAGTTCAATGGAAACATATCAAAGCTGTTTGGAAAGCGAAACCTCCCAAAGGCTCTGCTCAACCTGGATCATTTCCCAACAACTACAAACATAGAGTGGAAAGTGGATACCCAAAAGGCATAAAATTTAAAAAACGAGTGGAGTCATGAGTTCGACATTCCTTTCCTTTTGTCGCTCCCCACTACCTTCCCATTTTTCAATAAGCAGCACTAGCTAGGGCAGGATCGATGAACAATATCGTAGCAGCCCGCAAAGGGTACAAATCTAGCTACTTCCTCTTTATGAGCTAGCCATTGGCCTTGCTTACAATAAGCTCTTAGGACACATATATGTTTGGACACTCTCTAAATTAGGGTTCACAACGTTCTTATCCCATTAGTTTATTTCCTTTAGGTTGCTCCCTTAAGTATCATGAACATATATAGAAGAAGTTTTTGGCTTCTAGGATCACCGCTTACCTTTTGGCACACATTATTTTAATGTGCGATCCGGACCTGAACTACTGGTTGTTATATGAGAATCTAGATAAACTTGGACATATAACGACAAGAGCACATGATTAAAAACAACTCGATGAGCTATAAACCGAAATCGATATTTTGAGTTTATCGAATATTTACGAGAATCTAGATAAACTTGAGTGTATACGTCAACGACCCATCAATAAAACAACTCGTTGAGTTATTAATCTAATTTATTCAGTCTCTTAAGTTTATCGAATATGCATAAGAATCAAGAATGTATATGCCAAAGATTCATCATTCAAACATGAGAACAAGCTAGATGGCTCATACATATGTAATGAAAACAAGGGCATGCAACTGCAAATATATGCTCATAAAAGGTAAGATCTAAGCATATGAGTACACCATAATATCCATCACCACCACCACAAGTGCCCAACATATACATGAACCTTTTTCTTCCCCTCTCTCTTTCTTTTACAAGGATGATACATTTTGGCCATTGCAAAGTGAAAAGTGAAATGTTGATCATCTCCCACCACCATCACAAATCTTTTTAGAAAGTGAAAAAAGGGCATATTAAATATGATAACATAAATCATAAGCCTATCACTATCTAGGGTGGGTTTTCACTTATATATTGTTTTACCCCTTTTGAGCTCTCTATCTTTTAACAAAATATAGAGGGAAAAGAAAGCGAAGATAGGAGGGAAAAGAAATATCAAGAGCAATGATGATGAATCTTGGGTGCAAATCTTACACTGCAAAATCCGACGGTGAAGGTATCATTATGATCTATGAAAGAGAGGCCCCCCATTGCCATTTTGACTTTTGGCAGAGAAAGAAAAAAGCCTCTCACCTTTCTTTCAATTTATTTTAATTTTGTTTTGATGATTATAATAAATAATAATAATACTAAATAATATTCATATGAACATCCGAGATGTGATACAAACCCATCCCCTCCAAACAAACCCCACTTCTACCCACCACTTCCCCAAAATTTTCCAATTACCAACCTTTTATTAATAATATTACGATACCGTCATCATCATCATCTCATTTCCATAGTTATAAGCATCCCATAATTAGTCCTTTTTCTTGTAGCTTTTTCTCTTCGAAATTCTTTAATGGGTTTTCTTCTTGTTAATGGATGCGGTTGCCTCATGACATCTAGCAATAACCGGTTTTAACTCAATAATCATATCGGGACACTTACATTTATAATTTACACTAACTACCAAGTGCTAATAGGAAAAAATATCCCTAAAAAAATGTCACACTGTACCATTTGCAAAAGTAGTTAAGGGGGCCCTTTTTACAGTGTTGCAAGAATCCGACAGTTGCTCGACCAGTTTTACAGGGTCTCGGGACTTCAGTGTAATATGACAAAGTGTAGTTTGTTCTGTGCTGGTATGTCTGATGATGAGGAGAAGTTTATTTCTCAGCACACTAGATTTTCATTGGGGATCCTGCCAGTTAGGTACCTTGGTGTACCTCTTACTTCAGGGAAGCTTAGTGTTGTTGATTGTCACATGTTAATTGACAAGATAACTGCTAAGGTTAGAAGCTAGAGTGCTAGATTACTTAGCTATACTGGTAGGCTTCAACTTATTTCATCAGTGGTTACTAGTACTCTCCAGTTCCGGATGGTTATTTTTCTTTTGCCAGCGAAGGTATTGCATGAAGTAGAGGCAATATGTAACAGATTTCTCTTGGAAGTGGGGGAAGAGGGTAACAGAAGGAAAGCTCCAATTGTTGGGATTTCGTTGCTCGTCTGAAGAAGGAAGGATGACTTGGTATACGATACTTCAAGACTAATCAGGCGTGTGTAACTCGTCATAAACGGAATATTATTTCTAAAGCTGGATCCATCTGGGTTGCATAAGTGAAGAAATATCTCTTTGGGAGCTTAAGCTATCCTCGGTTGGGTCCTGGGTTTGGCGAAGGATTTTTAAGAACCGGCCAACTATATTCCCATTTATATCAGGTATGAGTCATTCTCTTCTATGGAATGGGAATTTGATGAGTCGATACTTTGTGAAAATAGTCTGGAACTCACTTCGAAAACTCTATCCTTCTGTCTCCTGGTTAAATACAGCATGGGGGAAACCTCTTATTCCAAAACATAGTGATTTGCTCTGGCTAATTGTGTTGAACGAATTTCCACAAAGGATAAGTTAGCTTAATGGAGGGTGCTTGATGAAGCTAGCTGTTTGTTATGCCCAAGAGGGATTGAATCCGGCAGTCACCTGGGGACTGTCCTTATTCGGCTTGGATTTGGACTAAAGTTCTTAATTCTGTTTGTGTTCCTCCTCTGTTTTCAAACTGGGATGAGCATCTGAATTGGAGTATTCGTGTTTGGCATGGCTCGAGTGATAAACCTGTGGTAGGCAGGCTATTTTGGTTGATCTCCCTAAGTCACATTTGGAGGGAGAGATGTGCAAGATTGTATGGATTGCGTGTAGCTACTACACCTCATTATTTGGTCTCCAGAATATTGAACGAGTGCAAGTGGTTTGCAACAGGAAACTATGATGTTGAAGGGCAAATGAGAGTATTAGGCTTACTAGTATAATTTTCATTTGTAGTTGGAGTTGATTTGTGATTATTGTCAAGTTGTACGAACTTTGAGAGGAGTTTAATGCTGGTGCATCTCCCGTACTTAGTGCAACTTTTTATTAACCATAAAAAAGTAGTTAAGGATTTCTGGTTGGTTTCTCCCTCGTTTTTATTGCTAGTTGATACAGGTTTAATTATACATGTTTTCCTCCTTTATATTGATCATTTACTGGTCATTCAGTTTAAAACACACTTTCATATGCTAATTTTTTGCTAGATTGTGTTCTTTTGCAATTTTCAGTTCCTGGTAAGTGGATGAGGTTTAGGAGCGAGTTTCGAACTTTTTGGAGGTCGGAAAGGGAGCAATGAGAGCTACAAAGAAAAGTCACAGCCAACA
Organism: Linum tenue; assembly: GCA_946122785.1. Lineage (NCBI taxonomy): Eukaryota > Viridiplantae > Streptophyta > Magnoliopsida > Malpighiales > Linaceae > Linum > Linum tenue. The sequence goes on along the minus strand of CAMGYJ010000008.1, from coordinate 11,164,691 downwards.
AAAGAGAAGTCATGGTCTTCACTTTCCATGAGCCCAGACCGTGAGATGTGTGGTGAAAGCACGACCAAATATTAGCAAATCAGGGTCGTGTAAATGGCAGCTAAGGTTGTGCATTTCAGACAAACACTTCAAGGAAAGTCACGGGTAGGCAGTGAAAAGTCACGGTCATGAGTTTTCCAATAGTCATGATTGTGACTTCCCTCGAAGCACATAAATGAAAAGACATATTTTAAGAAGTCATGACCTCATGACTTTGCCATTGTCTGGTAGAAAAGTGGTCCTGCGAATTTCTGAAGGGGGGAGTTGGGTTTTGGACTACCAAGGGAGGGAGAGTGATCTTAGAGAGTCTTGGGAGTGATTTCTACTTTGATGGAGCTCAAGAAACAAGTTTAGAAAAGGAGATCAAATATCAAGAGCATATTTCCATCATCATGAAGTCAATCCTCTTCTTTATGTATTTCTTTCTCTCTGTAGAGCAAACTTCTTTTCACTTGGGTATGAGGAATCCTAGATATGTTTGGTTATCTTATGACTGTATAAGTGTTCTTACTTGTTAAGCCTGAGTTCATATGCAATAAATGCATGTTTTATGAATTAATTTTTCCTTGACCAAGTATCATTGATTTATGCTTTGACTTAGGATTGAGAATATCTTATTAGGTTAACAGAGCAACATTAATTGGAAATATGATATCAATTGTGTGAGTGCAAATTGATCGCTTACTTTGTGTTAGGTGAGAACTCAACCAATAGAGAGAGTCTAATACGCGAATTGCCTTGATTGGTTGTCTTAGTTGAGGATTATGTCCCTCTAAGCAACCATCTCAAGAGAGGGTCTTTATTGCCTTAATCGATATTCCATACTTGCTAAGAACTCTCGGGATTATGAATAGAGTTAAAGAAGTTTGAAAATCATTCATCATTCATCCGACTAGTGGGTGGGGAATCATTACCTGAGTGGGCCTCCTACCTCGTAATTAGTTAGTTTGATCTTGTCTTTTTTTTATAGTATTTTTTTAGTTGTTTATAGTAATAATCTTCATGATTTAACTTGAGTATATGATAAACTGAAGTTGGGTAATAGTAAATCTAGATACCCATGGACAACAAAATAACAAGCTATATTTATAAAAGGACAGATCCTGAGAGATGGGAGAGAAAGCGCTAGAGAGAGAGAGAAATTGGCGAGGGTTGGGCTCGAGAGTTTTGTCTTTTCCTTGCAGGTCTTCAGCGGCGACGGCGACGGCTCGGCAAGGCGGCGCTCTTCTGGATAGCTTCGGTCCTTCATGGAAGATTGGTAATAAGGTTGCGGATTTGCATTTATATCAAAGGAAGGATGGGATTCTCTTCAGGCTCTCCTTGTTTGAAGGAGAGAGAAGGCGACGTTTCATCTTCCTGGATGAGACGTTGGCGGACTGGTTGGGATGGGTGTTGCGAGATCTCAGCCGGAAGTCTGGTCGACCTCAGCGAAGTTGGGAAAAGTCCGGCGGTGGTCGTAGGATTTTGGTGGAATGCTTTGCAAATCGCTATGGAGACGGGGTTAGAATCTCGGAAGTATCTCTGAGTGGAAGGTCTTTCTTTCTCCTACTTCCGTCCGACCCTGACTGCTGGCGTGAACTCTCTGACCGCCTCCTTGGTATGTCCAGGAAGCGCCAAAGCAGCGCCCCTCGCCTCCGGCGTTCAGCGGTCGTCCTCCCCGGCAGATCATACGCCACTGCCGTTAAGGAAGGCCTGTCTTATGAGGAAGGAATGTGCAATATAAAGAGCTTGAATGGTTTTCGATTTATTGAGGCGAAGGAGGAAGGGGTCAAGGACCGTCTGACTCTCTTGGAGCGGTGCCTCTCCCTTGATTTCTTTGGCAATGATAATAGGGGGCTCCCTGACGAGTTGGAGAAGCCTTTCTTGGAGTGGGCGCGAGAGAACTGGAGGCTGAATGATGATTTCGCCTTCTCCAGGAAAACCGGGGATATGTGGATGCTCGTCTGCCACTCGCGGCAAGAGGCTATCCGTGTGCAATCTTGTCGGCGTTCAAAGTTTCGGGGGATTAATGTCATTCTCCGGTTCTGGAAAGAAGATACTGGCAGGTGCTTCGGACCGCAGAAAGGTTTAACTTGGATCATGGCGTTTAATATCCCACCTCACCTCAAAAGCTTAGATGTTTGCAGGAAGATTGGCGAGCTATGTGGGGGTTTTGTGGATGTTAATCGCAGCGGCTGGGATGGGCCGTTCATTTGTATTAAAGTTAAGTCGGGAGCTCAAATCCCGGAACAGGTGCCTTTGATCTTTGGTTCTGCGCTTTTTCCGGTCAAGATTGTGGTCCCACCGGCCGTCGTGAGCCCGTTTACTGACCAGAGCCGCCACCGCCTTCTCCTACAGTTCAACAGTCAGGCGAGAAGCTTCCCGTTGGAAGTCGAACCGCCATCTTGTCCTCCGCTCTCTAACCTCGAGGGGCCGAGCGAGTTCCAAGGTGGATTTGGCAGTGGAAGGAATTCCACATGCATGCAGGGGGGCGGCAGGCCCAGTGTGGAGAAGAGGGTGTGGGTGAGAAAGTTCGGGCCGTTGCCCAACCCCAAGCCCAACTTGGACAGCCAATCCAACCCTATTGAGATCTCTCAGCCCGACGGACCAAGCTCCACTCCTCCTCAGCCCACCTCACCTTTGAGCCCGCTTTCTAGTCCTAGCCGACCTGATCCCATACCGTGTTTTGGCCGCGATTTCAACCCTGCAAACCAGCCCAACCCACTTACCTTGGTTGTTCAGAAAACCGGCCCTTTTGACCTTTCTCAGTTGTCCTCCCCCTCGCGTTTCGTCCTTTTCCCTCATCTCCTGGACCTTCCCCCCCCCCCCCCCCCCCCCTTTCCCCTTTCCCTCCCAGCCTCAAGAATCGTCCTTTCTTCCAATCATTTTTCTTTGATCCTTAACCTCCCTGGTTTCCTGTCTAACCCATCTGAATCTCTGGAACTTACCCTTGCACCTTTGTCCGACCCAAACCGTCTAGCTGAACAGCTTTCACCCGAGCCGCTCCTCGACAGCCCTATTCCTTCCCCCTCTTCCCCTGTTCCCAGCCCAACTACCAGCCCTCCTTCCCATGCGGCCATCCTATCCCCCTCCCCTGACCCAAATCCTTTCAACCCTCTTGCAATTGTGGAACACAGACCTTTGGGGCAGAATTATTTCATGGAATGGCAAGATGAGCGGGATCTGGACCGGCTCACAGAAAGGTGTCTGGCTGTCAGCAAGCACCTCAATCTGGTGTCGGATAACCCTGATTCCGACCCTGGTAAGAAGATTGTGGATTTGGCAATTGATACTAAGCGAAAGAAAAGGGCACCGAGATCGAAACAGCAGATGGAAGAACATCGTCTTGGCCCCAGGCAGGAGGTCCCAACAGCACCAAGGGTCAGGAGGAAATCAAGGCGTGTGGGGACTGATAGCAGTAGTTGTGGTTTTGTTCTACAGTAAGTCAATGGTTGTTTCCTCTATTCTCTCCTGGAATGTTCGTGGTTTGGGGGCTCCTGACAAGAGGGCAAGAATTAAAGGGATCATTAAAAGGTTGAGGCCAAGCATTGTGGGGTTAACGGAAACGAAATGGAATGATTGCTCCCAGCAGCTCATCTGCTCGGTTGGTGGTGGTAGGAGGTCTAAGTGGGTGTCAAAAGATGCAAGGAGTCCAGAGGAGGGATTGCAATGTTTTGGGACCCGGCAGAGTTTGTTTTAATCGACGAGTGGGAAGGGGACTTTGCTCTGTCTGTGAGATTGAAGTGTACAGCGAGCAACCAGATATTTGCCTTGATGATGGTCTACGGCCCGCAGGAGAAAGAGGAAAAGCTGGCGTTCATTCGCGAAATGAGCCTGGTTTGCCAAAGGTATAGTCAAGCGTTGTGTATCATGGGTGATTTTAATCTGGTCCGATCGCAAGATGATTACATTGGGGCTCCGAGGAATAGCGAGGTAATTATGGAGTTCAACAGCTTCATAACCTCTAACAGCCTGAACGATTTACCCCTGAAAGGTGCCTTGTTTACTTGGAGTAGTGGTGGTAACAGGGTGGCTCTCTCTCGTATTGATAGAGCTTTGGTTAATCCTAGTTTTGATGAGTTATTTGAACCGGGCCCTTTGATTGCTCTTGAAAGGGTGGAGTCGGACCATAATCCGATTATGCTGCAGTGGGGTGCCCAGGAGAGACGCAAACGCCCATGGAAGTTCGAGAACATGTGGATGGAGGAGCCTAGCTTCTTTGATCAGCTGGTTGGTTGGTGGAGCATTCCAGTTAATGGATCAGGTTATCTCTTCAGATGTAGTCAAAGATTGAAGAACACAAAGCAGTTAATCAAGGGCTGGAATGTTGATGTTTTCGGGAAAATTGACAGAAGGGTTGCAGAGCTACTTGCTAGGATTAAGGTGATTGACAGGTTGGAGGAGCAGGCGCAGTTATCTGATGAAATGCACCTTGAGCGATGTAGCTTGAAGTGCGAGCTGGACAAAACCCTGTTGATGGAGGAAATATCATGGAGGTAAAAGTCCCGTGCGATTTGGCTGAGACTCGGGGACAATAACACTGGTTTTTTCCATCGTTGGGCAAAAAATAATGGCAGAAGAAATTGTGTGGGGAGACTTAAAGTTGATGGCAGTCTCATTGAGGACAAGGAGCAGCTCCAACAAGCTTTTGTTAAGCACTACCAAGACAGATTCAGCGAGAAATGTAGTGGGAGACCCTTCCCTGCCGATTTCAAACGGGATTTAATCACCCAAGATGAGAATTACATAATGTCTGTCCCCTTTACTGAAACTGAAGTGTGGAACGCAATTCGATCATGCAATGGTGACAAGGCTCCCGGGCCTGACGGCTTCTCCTTGGCGTTCTTCAAAAGATCCTGGAACATAATCAAGGGAGATGTTATGAAGGCTCTTGATGAATTTTTCATTAGCGGCCTTCTCCCTCATTCGGTTCGCATTCCTTCGTGTGCTTGATTCCTAAAAAAGAAGCGGTGGAGGAAATCGGAGACTTTCGGCCAATTAGCCTTATTGGGAGCCTCAACAAAATTATCTCGAAGGTTGTTTGGGCGAGGCTCCAGCTGGTTGCAGGAAAAGTGGTTTCTAAATATCAGTTTGCGGGCAGGAAAAAGAAACTCATTCATGAGGCGAGCCTGATCGCCAACGAAGCTATTGACAGCCGTAAACGTAGCGGGAAGCCAGGTATTATTTTGAAATTGGATATTGAAAAGGCCTTCGACTCGGTTAGCTGGGATTGTCTGAGAAGGATCCTTAAGAATATGGGTATGAATGTGAAGTTGATTAGGTGGATCATGGGGCTAGTGACTGGTTCAAAGCTCTCTGTTCTTGTTAATGGGGAGTCGACTGGATTTTTCAGTATGGAGCGTGGTCTGAAGCAAGGGGATCCGCTTTCTCCCCTTTTGTTTAGCATTGTTATGGATATTTTTTCGTTCATTATTAACTCTATGCAGGAGGCTGGCCTTATCTCGGGTTTCCATCTTGATGAGAATGAACTTCGCGGTCAGGTCTCTCATCTCTTGTATGCAGACGACGCGATTGTTTTCTGCAATGCTACAGAGGATGAAGTGTTTAACGTGCTGGCAGCGCTGCTGTGTTTTCAATCCATCACTGGCCTGAGGATTAATCTTGAGAAGAGCAAGATCTTTCCGGTTGGCGAAGTCGAAAATGTTGAGAGGTTAGCAAATATCCTTGGATGTGACTGGAGCTTCCTCCACACGGTCTATCTTGGTCTTCCGCTGGGTGCTCAACCCACATCCTCTTCAATATGGGAACCTGTTTTATTTAGTATGCAAAGAAAGTTGGCTGGGTGGCAGGGCAAATACTTATCACTGGGGGGAAGAGTTACTTTGTGCAAGGCGGTCTTGGCTAGTCAACCACTCTATCAGTGTTCTCTGTTTCGGGCTCCTGTCAATATTATTCGGAAACTTGAAAGAATTCAGAAGGACTTCATTTGGGCGGGTACGAGCCCGGAGAAGAAGATTCACCTAATGTCTTGGGACTCTTGCAAGGTGCCGAAGAAATTTGGGGGTCTTGGTATCCCGGATTTAAAGAGTCGTAACACTGCTTTGCTGGCTAAATGGTTATGGAGGTTTGCCCATGAGAGAGGTGAGTGGTGGAGGGAGTTGATCAATATTAAGTTTCCTCACTCTGCTTCGGAGTGGATCTCGGGGGAACTTAGGGGTCCTATGGGTTGTAGCCCATGGTCTCAAATTTTGAAGACTTCGGAGGAGTTCTGGAATCTTGCGTGGGTGGAGCCTAGGGGAGGTGCGTGGACCTCCTTCTGGTATGATGTTTGGGTTTGTAGAAGACCCCCGCAGGCCGTGAGCTTTCCAAGAGTGGCCGCTGCCGCCGAGTCCCATCGCTGTACAATCGCTAAAGTTCTACGTCGCGAGGATGGGCAGCTCTCTTGGGATCTAACCCTTCGCCACCGTCTTCGGGGTGGGGCTGAGGGTGAGAGAACTGAACTTTTAAATTACTTACATAGTGTTCCGATGAGTTTGTTTTCTGCAGGACCTTCGAGACTAATTTGGGAGCCGGCTCCAAGTACCGGGTTCCGTGTGAAGTCCATGTATGAGAAGCTTGTTGAAGAACAAGCTAACCCGGACTCCGATTTTCCCGTGGATGCTGTCTGGCTACAGTGTGCCCCCTTCAAAGTCTGTGTGTTCATCTGGCTGGTCTACCACAACAAGATTCTGACGCAAGATAACCTGAAGAAGCGCGGGTGGATGCTGCCTAATCGATGTGCCTTGTGCCGCGAAGAAGAGGAGACTACAGACCACTTGTTCCTGTTCTGCAGGTACTCGCAGAGGGTGTGGCAGGTCATGAGAAGTTTTGTGAAGCTCCCTGTGAGTATGCCCTCGTGCGTTGCTTCTGTCTTAAGAGTTTGGTGCAGAAAGGAGCCGGTCTGCCCCCGGGATTGGTGTACGAGAATCTTCATTCATGCCTTGTGCTGGCGTATCTGGCTAGAGCGCAACAGCAGAGTCTTTAGAGATAAAGAAGAGATGGCCAACGTCGTCTGCGTAAAGATTGGCCGCAACATGGTGGACTGGCTTTGCGCCCACGGGAAGGTCGACGGGATGGTTGCTGAAAATTGGTTAAGAGGCTTGAAGAACCGAGTTTTGCCTAGAGTAGCTGGCGATCTCCAGGTGTAAGGTTGTGCTCACCGGGAGAAGATTTCATTTTGGAGCTTTTCTGTCTGGTCCTTCTGATTCGGAGGCGCCCTGGGTGCTGTTTGAGTCGTGCTGCCCTGCAGCTTTCTCCTTTTGTTTCGCTCTGTTTTGGGATGAGGTGTTGCTCCCAGACCCGCCTCTTTCGTGATTGCGATCTTTCTTTGTAGTCTTTGGGCCTGGTTGTCTTGTTGTCTTGGCTTTGGCTGGGCGGTGTCGCCGGTTTTGTCTGGCCGGTCTGTTCGGTGGCTCGCCGCTTTCGGCCGCGGGTCGCTCTTGTTTTTTCCTTTCGTTTTCTTTTTTCTGCTGGTCTGTACTAATTTCCTCTCCTTAAGTAATTGATTTCACCTTTATCAAAAAAAAAAAAAATCTAGATACCCATGGATTCGAAATTTATTACTTGTTGCCACTATACTACAATCATTTTATTGGGTCATTTGGCTTGTGCTAGGAATGTTATTTGGAGCATTTCTACTATGCTTTAAAGCATTTGTGCTTTAAAGTACAAGTTGAAGTTGTACTATAAGGGAATTTGAACTTTATGTTATGGTACAACTTCAAGTTGTATCATACCATAAATGGATTTATACAAGAGAGTATAGGTACAACCTGAAGTTTTACCATAAAGTAGAAGGTACAACTTCAAGTTGTACCATAAAGGCAAAAACGAAAGCACCTATGCTTTAAAGCATTGTAAAATTCCTCTATTGTTTGTATGGACCACTTGTTTTGGATTAAGTGATGTTATCTATATGAGTTCCTTGGACAAACATGGGCAGATAAGTTCACTGTTGTCAAAGAGAATTGTCTGGACTATATTGAGCCAAATATTGTCGATGTAGGTATGAGAATCTCGTTAGAACTGGAAGATGAGGAAATTTCTCACATGAAGCATTGTTAGGTGTAATTGGGTTTTCATGAGTGGCACATTGTATCTATTAGAACAATATGTGTTATATTCGTAAGTAGTGGTCGGGTAACCATGTAGTTCAGAGGCGTCAAAGATATTTCTATCTAGATATTTTTCATGATGTTCCTATGGAGTTTATTATAGGAAGCTTTTGGACTTCCAAACACCCAAATTATGAATCCTATAGAGGGAGAGTGATCCTTAAGAGTCTTGGGAGTGAAATTGAGTGATTTCTCTACCATTGGAGCTCAAGAAATAAGTATAGGAGAAGAGACTGAAGATAAAGAGCATATTTCCAAAATCATGATATCAATCCTCTTTTTCTTTGTATTTTGTTGTCTTTATGGAGTAAACTTACTTTCACTTGGTTATGAGGAACCCTAGTTATGTTTAGTTTATTTGATGATTATATGAGTACTCTTACTTGTTAAACCTTAGATTGTATCCTATTTGTGCATATTTAATGAGTCAATTTTGCCTTGGCCATGGATCATTGATTTTCTGTTTTGACCTATGAGTGAGAATATCTAATTAAGTTGGTAGAGCAACATTGATTTTCTGTTTTGACCTATGAGTGAGAATATCTAATTAAGTTAATAGAGCAACATTGATTCAAAGTAAGAGATCGATTCTCCAAGAGTGTGTAGATCAATTGCTTTTGTATTGGGTGAAAATTCAACCAATTGATGGATTCTAGTTTGAATTGCCTTTATCAGTTGTCTTAGTTAAGGACAGTGTCCCTCTAAGCAATCAACTCAAGAGGGCGTTGATTGCTTTAATCATGATTCAAGGCTGGTTAAAGACTCTTTGTATTATGAACGAAGAGTTTAAAGAAGTTTCATAATTATTCATCAATATTTTGGCTAGTGGCTAGAGGGAATCATTACCTGAGTGAGCCTTTTACCTTGTAATTTGTTAGTTTAATATTTTCGTTGTTTGTTAGAGTAGTTTTTGTTTTTTATAGTAATCACTGTTTTAATTTGACTTTACTATATAATAAATTAAAGTTGAGTAATAGTAAAACTAGAGACTCGTGGATGATATTTCTGACTTGTTACCAATATACTGCAGTCCTTTCATTGGTTCACTTGGCATGTGTTTAGGAGTCTAGCTTGTAGCGACCGCTTGTTTTGGAATGAGAGATGGTATTTGTGGTTCCTTGGATAAGACGTGGGCAGATCAGTTGTATATTGTGAAAGAAAATTGTTTGGTCTATATTGAGTCGAGGATTGTCGATGGAGGTCTGTGATTCCCGACAGAACTGAAAGATGAGGAAATTCCTCCCTCAACTCCTGAAAAGGTTATGAAGCTAACTCTAAATTTGTTAGAATGGTGCTAACACTAGCTCCAACCAATAAGAACTTTTGATTTTGATGAATTTGTTATTTATAAGGGTTTGACCACAACTAATGTTAATTTTTAAAGAGAGGGGTACGCTTGTCATTTTTAAAAATTATAGGGGGCACACCCGTGTGAAGTAGTTGCTCTTTTATTTCGTGTCCCGCCCTCATCACAAGTATAATGAAGCATACCACAAAACACATACAAGAAACAAAAACAATAAAAAGTATACCAGAAAGTGTATAAAACATACTAGAACATCACCACACCACAAATTCATATGAGCATACCAGAAAATGCAAAGCAAACACAAGTCCCTCAAATCAGACCAGAAACCTCATAAAGTATACCAAAAGTTTATCGAAGCATATCATAAACCTTATAAAGCATGCCACAAGTTTTTTTAAGCAGACAAAACAACCTCATAAAGCATGCATATACCACAAGTTCTCTTAAAATTGACCACAAGTTTTTCAAAGCAAACCAGAGATAATTGGTTCCTATGGGCAAACTCCATAATCAATAGTCTAGGTAGTTCTAAAGAGGAATTTTACAATACTTTAAAGCAGTGATACTTTAGTTTTTTGTCTTTGTGGTATAACTTAAAGTTGTATCTTTAACGTTATGGTACAATTTCAGATTGTACCTGTACTCTTTTGTATAAATATCTTTATGGTACAATTTCAAGTTGTATTATAATATAAATGTACAAATTCACTTATGAGATTAGGTATATTAATACAAATGCTAGGTATATTACTTACAAGATCGGGAACCTAGGAGCTCGTCATCTTTGGACAGTGTAGCAGTTGTACGTACGACATGCTAGGTATATTAATAGAGATTAGGTATATTAATACAAATGGTCTTTCTCGGATTGTGATAGGCGATTTTAATGACATCAATTATCCAAATGATGTTTCAAATGAGGTGGTTATGTGACATAACATTCCCAAATTTTGCATCTAGATTGAGAATCAGAAAGTGCTTGAGCACAAGCTGGATGATCCTTGGTTTTTTTTTTTTTTATAATGATCCTTGGTTTATTTGGACCAACAAACAATAACGCTCTGTTTGGCAACAAGGGGGGTGCAAATTGCAGGAGGGTGCAAGTTGAGGGGTAAATTGTTGGGGGGTGCAAATTGCTGGGGGGTGTAAGTGGAGGGGTAAATTGTTGTTTGGATGAAAAAGTAGGGGGGTGCAAATAGAGTGAAAAGTAAGTAATTATATTATTTTAAAATAAATTTTAAAAATAAATTTTAGATTACAAAATAGATTTTAAAATTTTAAAATATTATCATAAAATAATAAAATAAATATTATTATATAATAATAAATATACTTTACTAAAAATAGTTATTATATAATAATGCTCAAATAATAATTAATTATGACAATTGTATAATCATTGATCGAGCGATCTCAAAACTCGAAGCTCAACTTGTAACTGGTCATCCTATATAGGGTTTTCGTGTCTAGTTTAATTTTAAATTGTCAAACTTAGTCAAACACGTTCGAATTTGTAAGTTTTAACTATTTATTCAAATAAACTGAGTTAACCAAACAATTTCTCTCTATCTTTTTCACAAACACCTCGTATCTCTAATTTTCAATGCAAATTCGATTCAACCAAGAGATATAGATTTGACTTGACGAACATTGATAAACTTGTTTCCCGAGTCAAATGGTCAACCCCGAATAATGTTTACATTAATGATATTTATAAAAAGAAGAAATTGATAATATTAATTATTATATAATTATATAATTATATATAACACAATTAGAAAAACAAAATTCCATAATTCCCCCTCCCCCTCTCTTCCTTCCTTCCCTTGCACCCCAATTTGGGGGGTAAGCCGAAACAGTAAATTTGCACTCCCGTTTTGCACCCCCCTACTGTTCCAAATTAACCAAACAGGTGCAAATGTGTTGGAAACTGTATTTACCCCTCACATTTGCACCCTCCTCCCATTTACCCCTCTTCCCAAACAGAGTGTAAGGCAATCCAACCATATAGCTAAAAGTTAGGCAATGTGTTTGGTTAATAATGCTTGGATTTTTCTATAAAAAAAATTTTAAAAAATAATGCTTGGATTTATGAATATATACGGGTGACTACTGATTATTGATAACTTCTTCTAATAATTCAGATTAGTGGGAAGAAGAAGCACACACTTATATTTATTCTTAAAATTGCCATGATAATTTATTATTAACAAATGAAAATATTTGTACGAAGTTAGTAAAGCGCAATGAGTCACTTTGTTTAGTTAAATTTGTGCTTAAAATAGGAAACTGGAAGGTGGCGTGTGCATGGCGTGGAGATGATGTCAATATGGGACGTGTACACCCTATTTCTTTATTATTTATTTTTTTTATATTCACAACGTGGAATGGACAGCAAAATCAGTAATCACAGCAAATTAATATAATAATAACAAATTTCCAACATTTTATTAAAAAAAATATTTAGGAAGAAAGCAAAAGGTAGGATTGGAGGGCGGAGCGGGGGACTGTGGGATGTGCCAACCTCATCATTTCTTTTTGTCTCTGTGTATAGGTTTGCCATTATAATGCCCACTCTTTTATTTTGCAAGTTTTTCTCCTCTTCTTATTTGTTTAAATTACTTCTCGTTTCAAAGAGTATAATGATTTTTTATTCTCCATCAATCAGTCACGGACAAGTAGAGTGTATGTGACAAACAAGTAATTATATCGTGTGTGCCAAATGTCGACTTGTTCACATGACTCGAATTGTTATAAGAAATAAGATGATTTGATAAATCTTACACTGATTAGGTATGATTTCGTACATGATCTTCGCATATTGTAAGTTAAAGTTGGGGTAAGTTACTACGAGTTGTGCGTCAAAAGCAATTGAGCCATTCAGCAAATTGTGAGCCTTGATAAATGATAATGAAGTAATATATAGAACAACATCTATAATTTTTAAATGGGCTTGTTTGCTTGATGGATTTGGTGAGGAATTTGGATTCAACATGAATTTTGTCCAAAATTCATTGTTTGCTTGATGCGTTTAGTGGCAACAAATCTGTGGGTCCCACGAACTTTTAGGGTCCAAATCCGTGGACCCCACGGACTTGAAAGTTCCACCTATTTAGGTGAGAATTGATCATGGACTTTGAAGCCCATCATTTAAGACCAAACTACCCCTCCTATTTCATTTCTCTTCTCATACCAATGAGGGAAATAAAGGTAAATTTCACTTCATACATACAAATCTAATTAACCAATTCCATCATGAAATCTATGAAACAAATAATAGTATTTTTCAAGTCCATGATGAACCCAAAACCCTCATATATTCATGGTTTTACAAAACCCAAATTTTAACAAAACCTTCATTTTTCAAATCCACGAAGCAAACCACCTTAGGATTTTGGGTCTTAATCACGAAGTAGACTTGGGATTACCCATACTGATTTTGAACAATTATATCCAGTTCGTAAAAGGACATGGTCGCAATGCATAGCAAATCTAGTCGGGTCACAAACTCACAACATTATGAATCAACATCACGAGGAGTTTGCAAAATACATTGTGCGAGTTACATATCTAGGTTATGGAAGGTCGGATTATTCTGAGTTTCAAAGTTATAAACGAACTAGATAAAGAAAATGCATTTGATATATTATTGTGCCGAGGCATAAGAATTGTTGTTTTCGTTATATACAAAGTGTAGTAAAAGTTGAAATCCCTAGCAAGCTTGAGCTCCAAAGGGCTTACGTATGAAAAACGTCCCATGAGAGAAACAAGATATAACGGGCCTCAATTTAAAGGGCCCACGAACACCACAAACCCAATAGTTAGTAAGCCTTAAAAGACCATTCAACTCAGCCCACAAAATACAAACAATACATTGGGATTTGTTTTATTTTTATAATCACCAAAGGTATATTGGATGAAGTTCAGTTTTTTAAAGTTTAAAGTTTTAAAAAGGCAAAATACATATGTATAGCCAAAACTTTGAGGTTTGTGACAATAATAGCCACTTTTGAAGAAATACCAAATATAGCCAGAATTTTGAAAGTTTTATGACAAATATAGCCATTTTCGCTGTAAACTTTAACGTTGTTAAAAACTTTGTCAGTTAGGTTAACGGTAAGCTGACTAGGATGCCAATCATCGCACACATCAGCGACAACTCAACCGTTGGTGACACGTAGATGCCACTTGTTATTTCAATTAAAAATTAAAAATAAATAATTTTAATTTGTCTTTAATAACAAAATTGAATTAAAAAAAAGCAAATGTATCCCTTTTCATCTTCTTCCTCTCGCCAGGGAAAGGAAACTCTTTCTATCCATTCCCAAATCAAAGACAGAGACAAGAACCAAGAATCCAAGCCAACAACCATCTTCCACTCCAATTCCATGCCGCCAAAACTCGATTCCCTAACCCTCCATCTTCGCACCGTCTTCTCCAACCACCCACCAGTGCTGCCAAAACTCGATCCCTGGCCCCTTAATAAAAACCTATCGTCTCCCTCTCCTTCCTCGTCGCCGCTGTAATCCTCTCCGCCGTTCTTGCCTTCTACTTCTGCTGCCGCTGCCGAAGCACCAATGAGGCCCCCGCTCGGTCACGATTCCAAAACCCATGCCTCTTTCGACCGCCACAGCAGCAGCCGTTCTACTCTATGAGCCCGGATCGGGGCTCCGGATCCAGGGACAAGCTCCGCCCGACGGATACCAGCTCGGCACTTGGCCCTCACATATCAACTCGTCGTTGAGCTGATTCTTCCTCCGTAGTATGGAAGATTGTTTTTTATTTGAGAATCTTTCGCCGACAATGGTTAATCGGAACCCTTATATACTTCTTCGGGTTCGTCGGTTTGGGAACGGCGGCGACGGCGGCTTGTACTTCTTCTTTTCTGTTCCACTGCTGCACCTTCGATCTAAAACCCTCCAATTTCTTCATCGGGAGCTAGGCAAGGTAAACGGAGATGCATGGTTGAAGAAGGATAGGGGAAAAGGCGAGAGAAGAGAGAGGGAAGAGGTGTCAAGGATTTTGTTTTTGTTTTTATAATTAATTTATAATAATGAAATAATCATTTTCACCTAGCATTTTTTTTTTTTTTTTGAAAATGCCACATCAGCAAGAAACATCAATCCAGTCAACACGTTAGATAACACCGTTAAAAAATTGGACAGAATTGGCTATATTTGGTATTTCTCCAAAAGTGGCTATTATTGGCAAAATCATTAAAATTTTGGCTATACAAATGTATTTTGCCTTTTAAAAACAATATATGCGCAATTTAACAAATGCTTGGTCCAACGGTAATACCATTGGGATTATAAGGGTATAGGCACAAAAGAATTTCATTCAAATGAGTAACTAAGCTTTTGCTGTTTTTTTTTTACAAAACTTTACAAAATAGATCGTAGTGATTCTTTTCTCCGTTACTCCGAATTGATTGCAGTAATACAATCAAAACATCATCACAATGATGCTTTTGTAGTCAAAATCGTTCATCTAATTCCTACTTCCCATTGGTTTAATGTGGTATGCTAATTTTGTCATTAATTTGATGTTTTCTGACTTTGTCCATGGTCTTTAGAGAATTTGATTTTTTGAATCCACATTCTCTTACTTTTGATTATATTTTGTTACATGAACCCCTATATTCATCCAACATCATTGATCATTCAGTAATTTACTTTTGTTGAGGAATTTACTGAATTAACAATCGATTTATAAATTATAAAAGTCTCGACTAATAAAAGCGAGAAGGAAAATCAATTAGGGTTGAAGGAGATTGCAAACTTTAAATTTGATGTGAACATCTATAAAGATATTTGTTTTCCTAGAATGAGAGTTTGTTTGTTCCTACGGGCCCAATTAGCTCCAGGATCACATTTTTTTTAGTTTTATTTTATAATTTATTATCACTATCTACAAATCCTGTAAATTTCAATCTTAATTTTGACTTGTGTACACTATTAACCATTGTTAGCATAACGATTTTGAATGGTTGGATTTGTTATTTCTTTGAATGATTTTAGTGAACTATCATTCTCGAGCATCCGGGGAAGGTTTAATTGAATAATTAGTGCAAAATAAGCTGAGTATGGATTAAGAGCAATCATATTGATCCAAATTTCAATACTTAGGTCATGATTGTTCCCTTGGGATCGCGAACAAGAGATGTTTTAACCAAAAGATCGATGTGCGTTAGTTTTTTGTTAAACAAAATAGCAAGTTAGCAGCCAAATTTTAGTCCATTGTGCACCTATGTGAATCATTTGCATGTATGAGTTAATGACTCTCGATACCCATTTATATGTATCTTGGAGGCTGCAAAAGACCATAAACTTATTTGATTTTAATTAATAAAATATGACCAATTATAACCATAAAATAAAAACTCCAGAAATATATATAACCAATGGCATAACTTGAGCTAACAAATCTATCACAGAAAAACAAACATACTACTTACAGGATAGTCTCTACGAGGAGATTCAAGTACTACTGAAAACGAATTATACAAATAATGACAAAATTTGGTATGTCGAATAATAAAAATTCAACGAAAAAAAAAACAAAGATTAACTCTTGTATAGTTATTGCAACATATGCATATATAATATAATAATATATGACTAATTATTTATCCTCCATTATAATATGGTAGTACTTTGTGAGATTTTCTCCATTTTGAATTCTCTGTGTCCTCCTTAATTGTAGCTAGGGTTATAATAGTAAATGTCATCTTATTTTCTAATAAGTAAAAAATAATAATAATTTTATTGCCTGCAAGATTTGAACCTCGGTTGCTTTAAACAGAGACAAGGCTGTACCCAATCACACTACATTAATTTGTTGTATGTCTTTAAATTAAAAACACACATGAAGCTAAAATCGGAAAATCACAGAACTTTTCAATGGTTAGCTAGCCAAGTAAAACTCCTATAAGTACTTATTGATGTTCGATACTTCAATTTTTATATTGTGATTATTTTAATATTTTTTTTAAGGTGAAATTCATTAGTTAAATAAGGAGTTAAGAGTTAAACAAGTTACACAACGAAGGCACATTCAAGCACCAGAGACAACAAGATAAACAACCCCTAACTTCGAAGACACAAACATAAACAAACCAATAAAGAACAACATGGCCAAATAAGGATAACTTTAAAATCACAAATCAAATATCAATAGTTCGAATATTGCATATCAAAATCCAGTATTGAATATGCATAATTCTTATTGATTTTTAGAACTACTATGAAGCAATTATATTCATATCTTTGTGCGATTACACTGGTCCTTTGAACGTTTTAGCCTGGTAACTGCTAAGTTTTAAACCCCTTTTTAATCTGGCATGATTGGATCCAACAATAATTATACGAGGTTAAGTTTAATATGTTTGTTCATTTCACCCTTTTTATGTGTTCATGAATATGTTGGGCAAAGACACGTCAACATATACACTCTACACAATATATAATACTGGAATGAGAAAATTGTTTCCCCATTTCAAATTTTATATATCGAGACTGAAAGTATGAATGATATTTTTGTCTTCAAAATTATTTATCTGTATTATTTATAGAAAAATAGAAAAAATTGGGATTTGAACCAATGTATCTTTCAACAAAGACAAGACTCATAACCATGATTGTCAACCCGAGTTTGACTCGGCTGATCGAACCAATTATTCACAAACCCGAGTATCGTACTAAGCGCGGAAGGCCCAATCGGTTATCTACCTAGGCCGACCAAACCCTGGAAAACCCAATGAAATCAAGAAATTCGTCTGATTCAACCAACTAATCCGAGCACCGGACCACTTCAAAACGACATCGTTTTCAACAAATCGTATTCGTAGCTCCATTTTCGTAGCATCCTTTTCCTAATCACAAACCCTACAACAACAAACATAAAAAAAATCTCATGTTTGACTATCTCACCGTCTCTTCTTCCTTTAGGTTCGACAGGCGGCAATACAAGGCTCAGCCATCTCATAAACCATCCCAATCCATCGGTAGTCAACTCTATATGCGTTCCAGCAACACTATCATAGCGTCAACTGATCTCATCTCATACAAAGAATAAGCAAAAAAATTTAGAAGAACATGCATTTGGATTGAGATTTTGTGTGACTAATAAATGCCAAGTTGCTCATTTTCATGTGGGCTCTTTGTAGGAATTGTGATCTCAGTTGGATTAAGAAGTCATGACTAGATTGGAAGATAAAAATTAGATCAGATTATTCAGGTGACCACTAATCTACATATTGTTTGAACTGGTACAAGAATTTTTTATAGGATAATCTCTATTTTTTATCCAAAGCTTTTTCAGATTCTTTTATATTATCCAAACCTATCGAAATACTAACAATTAGCCAAATGTTAACTTTCAGTTAGTAATTTTGTTAGTAATATTGACTTGACAACTTGATACTGACTTGGAATACTCATGAAGGTCAACATTTTCAAAATTTTAATATTTAAACTAAGGAAAGAGTTACAAAATTATTAATGATAACATAAATATGGCTAATATATTGATGCATTATGAAAGATTTTGATAATTAATAGAATTTTAATAGGTTTGGATAATATAAAATAATCTGAAAAAGATTTGAATAAAAAATTGACATTATCCTTTTATATATTAGAATCTTAAAATTTTGGAGAAAATATGTTTTTTTGAAGGAAAGGAATGAAAGGTTGACGATCGATAACTAGAAAAAATTGGAAGATTATGAGAAACAGTAATACCATGGGGGTGGGTACTGGAGTGCAAATTAGAGAAAACTTGACGATTGCAATTACGGAGATATTAATACTTTTTTCCTTCTATAAATAAAATTTACAACACAAAGCGAATTTAGGTAACTTTATGCATAAAATCGGTAAAAAATCATTCGATTGAGTTATTAAACTTTGTTATTTTATACTTGGTATGGGTATATAGTTAATTAAAATGAAAGGTGTTGTAGTATTTCGCCCAATGATTCTATCTCTCATATATCGATAAATTACTACAATAACTATTTTGATGCTTCTATTACTGAAGACGATGTTTGATCAGTTATATACTCCTTCTTTACTTCTCTTCCTGTACCAGACTTTGAACTTGAATGGGTTTTTGGTCTTCGTCCAAGGTAAATCGCTTCACATATGTAAGTCATTCATTTTTTTCTCTTTGTCCCATGGTTTTATCTTACTTATTAATAACAAAAACGACTTTTATTTTCTGGTTGTATCATGAGAAGAACATGCAGAAGATCTATTTATTTTGATCCAATTGTGTAAACGATATTTGAAGCCCGGTGGATCTCTTGCGTCATTGCTCCTCTTTCTGTTCTTAGGTTTCAACTTCAGTGATGCTTTTGTCTTCATAGAAGGTTCATTGAGTTGAACTGGTAGGCTATTATTCCCTTCCCAATTTATCTAAGTTGTTTGTGATTGATTTATAACATATAGAAAAGGAATTTGAACGGTGGTTTGGGTGCTTGATTTGTTTGAAATCAAATAGATATTTGGGTAGAACACGAGCAGTTGTACTTTTCTATCTCCCTATCTACTTTTTTGTTGTTTGTTTGCTGTATTTTTTTTTTGTTCTTTGGTTAGCTATTGAAATAATAAAATAATATCACCATTTTATTTTTCCCGTATAATATTTCCGCTCAGGATTTATTTTATCATAGCTATACCATATTTTTCTTCATTTATCTCGATTCTTATGGTCCAGCTCACCGATCAAATTTTGATATTGTTTTAGGATTAGTTAGGCACTGTTGATTTTGTCGATGTGTTTAGTGTCAATCAATATAATTGTAAGCCACAATGATTGGTAAAATTTAGCCTCCACGCAACAATACTCTGGGAGGTGGTGATGTTGAACTTGGAGTAGAAGAGTTGGGATTAGGTTTGGAAAGGAAGTAGCGGGGGAAGAAATTATGTTCAGATTTGGTAGCAATTAAAGTTCAACTACATCAGGTGAAGACAGAGAAGAGGGAGTTGGCGAGGGTAGTGATCAAATTGAGGAGGATATTGAAAGACATGAAAGTAAAACTGTAGTAGTTTAAGAGAGAGAAGTGAGAGATGATGAGGATATTTATGAAAATGGAGAGGGTGGCATGGAAGTGATCAGGAGTAGGTGAAGGCAGTCAAGGAGGATATGAGCATACTGATGGAATTGGAGATGAGGAGTGACTTTACCGAGCTTATTACAAATGCCACTAAGGAAGATGAGTTTGCCAAATACAAGAAAAGGTTGAGGAGTTGAAGAGCGAGTTGACAAGAATCCCAATTGGAAGAGAAATTGAGGGCCACATAGAGAAGGTCCATCAAAGTAGCAGAAATAGAATTGCAGGAGAAGGATTAGAAAGTGAATTTTGAGTTGAAACAAATGTCTCTTGAGATTGCAGATAGAGGGGATAAAAAGTTGGTTTTACAACGAATATTGGTGGCTATTGGTCTTTAGGTTTATGGTTGTGCAGCTACCACAACCTATGTCTATATTAAAATGAGGAATCATTTATTGATTTATTAAAATTAAGGTTGATTCTCTATTCAAACTAATGAGGAGATAAGTAGTGTCTAATCTTGTGTCTTATTAGTTTGATCGAGTCATTAGTATATTGGAGGTAACCTTAATTTTGTCATTTGCACTCAACTTTTGATGGTTCCCTTTTAGTTGAGTTATTAGTATATGGTTGACTTGAATCAACAACTCTTCATTTCTTTTTAATTAGTGGCATGTGGTTCCTAAAAGGAGAGCATTGAACCCTTTATGTAGGATTATGAGATTTTAGTTTTCAATTATCTATGGGTCGTGTGGGAATTCCAGCAGGCTTTTATACTCTATATGTCCTGACAATTAATTAACCAATAACATTTTAACAGGAGTTTAATTATAATTAAGAAATTGGATTAATGATACATTTTCATATACTTAAATGCTGATAGTATTTCTTCAATTATTCAACCTATACATTCATTGTTTATGTATCATCTCGATCGAAGGATTGCCAATAAAATTAAACGAATTAATAAAGTTAAACATAACATAAAATATAAATATTCAAATACAAACATTCCGGCCAACGGACCGACTTATAAGCTAGTTTGATTAATTGATTTGATTGATTAGAAGTGTATGAAACCAAACCATCTAAAACACAAAAGTTTAAAAGTTTAACTAAATAAAATAAATTATCCAAATTAACCAAACAAAACTATCAATATACTACCGCTTAAAATGATTACCACGGTAACCACTCTGTTTGAACACCCTATACCAAAGAAGAGTTCAAGGGTTCTCTGCCTCTGTCCAACTTACGGGGCATGATACAAAGACGACACAACTTCCAGACAATTTATATGAATGGCTACCTTACAACTCAAGTTACTGTTATCATCTTGGCAAAGAAAAACCTTCCTCCCGACACTCGCCTCTAATGTCTTGCATGAGCCGCTGGAGCAAACTGGCTTGGTTTGTAACAATTGCATCCACTCCTTCCACCAACATCTTCCGCATTGACTCCACATCATCAACAGTCCATGTATACACCTTCTTCTGCCTCCTGTTTTTTTATCATTAGCATTTCTCATTATTGCAACAAGCAACAACAAAGACTTCCAATTCAGATCAGGCAGCGAAACTAAGAAAACTGCAGAAGCATACCCTTGGAGAATCCTCACTAGCCCTTCGTCCACCAGTGGATGGTAAACACCGACCACTCGAGCCCCCTTCATCCTTAGTAAGTTGCTTCTCCTGCCTGTGTTAGGATCCTTCATCACAATGTACCCCACCTGTAATTCGACAGAAGAAAAAAAAATCAAATCGAAACCCGCTGATCTTGGTGAGGTATAAGTTCATCTCAAACTGCAGCTATGATCTTGGTCCATTACACAATCAAATAGTTTAAAATCGGAAACCATATTAGCCTCAATAATCGAAATCAGTAAATCATATTGGTCCATTTCCTTCTTATCATTACTCTCTAATAATGTGTCCAAGCTAAGCACTAATGGAATAATGGCTCTCCCATGTCATTGCTCACTGTTCACAAACCAACACAGATACACCTCTATGATACAAATCAAGTGACGCTACTTTACCGCAACATCTGATGTTAGTTTGATCAAATCCCTTGCCAGACTGTCACTTTTGGCCCAAATAACACAGTTTCTGCACTTCGCTTTCCCAACCTGAAAAGTTTCGACGATCCAAATGTCAGCCCTTTAATTCAAATCATAAAATCAGACAATAATAGTCACATGCTAGGCAAAATACGAAAGTTTCTAAAGCAATCTTTTGACACATTTGTATTCCTTCACAGAGGTACACGAGTACATTTTCCCAAAAGAAAAAAGTCATCTATCATCTTTTTTTAGATGACGGCGACTGTTGTTAACTGGAGACAATAGAAGTGTACAAAAGCAAGAACACAATACAGTTAAAGAGACCCGCAAAAGGGTTGCAGGCTCAGAGTACCAAGCAACAAACCAAGGGAGACAAAAGGACGAAGGAGTCCTCAAACAACGAGGCCCCCTAAATGAACAAACCTAGACCCAGTTCTGCAAGTTCTGCAATGGAACGCAGCAAAGAAGGACCAAGAAACAGTATGCATAAAGAGAGATCACGAGAGGACCAGGAACACAAGTAGCAAAGGAAGTTCAGCCACGCAGAATAGTCCTTTACCATCAATGTACCATGATACAAGGTCCTACCATGTCTTTCATTTCAATGATACACTACAAAATGCTCACAGTCTGGAAAATGAGAAAACAGATTTGACACTTTTCTTCAGTAAATTTCAAATGACTTTAGGGAGGTACAAATAGATCTTCATGATATAAAATGTTTCTATCATTGTTGCATAATTGCATCAGGTTCTAAAAGAAAATTGTGTTCAGTATCGAAGTAAACCATCCATAAGAAACAAACACATACATTGAAACAAACAAATGGATCCATAGCCATGTTGATGTCAACCAAAGCCAACAGAGAAATAAAGGAGGCAGGAAAGGAAAATAACAAAGGAAGAGAGCAACTAAAACTTACAACTGAAAGGATGTCTTTTGCAAGTCCTCTTTCATAGGAAGGAGGTCCAACTTTTGCGTCCAGAATCACCTGCCGAACTGAACTTGATACCAACTGTATGGTCCATATATTCAAGGCAAGTTAGCTTGAATTGAAAACTTCGTCACCATATCCAAAGGGGAATGCCTTAAGAAATGCCAGAAAGTAGACTACGGTTGCAAAATGGGAACTTTTACCGTCAAAGCATCTGCAACAGTGGGAATCTTTTGCTCACCGAATTCCAGAGCAGACTGCTGAATGATATCCAGTTTCTCTAACTTAAAAACCAAAGTAAGCAGTCTCATGAATGTGAAGTGGCTATATGATGGCATCAAAGAGAAAACCACATACACACAGAAACAAAGTAAGACGGGCATCATGTCAAGTTTTCAAGCTACACGAGAGTCCACTTAGCCAGGAACAATGAGAGAGCCACAATAAGAACTCTAGCAGGTATATACAGGATCCTCCAACAAGTAATAGCCACTATACTGAAGATGTTTGATCACCACCAATATTTAAACGCGGTCACTACTTACAGCATACCATATTAAAATCTTGGTTAGAGTTCCTAAGGGACAAGAAAATGGTAAATCCTACCCTCAAAAGTTCCGGGGGACAAGTGCCCACCATGAGACCAGCATCACTCTCTATATGTACTATAGAAATTAAGAACCTTAGATGCCAGAATCAAAGCAAAAAGGAAAAAGCTTGTCCCTCCAGCAAACCATTGTGATAGCCACTCACTAGAAAGTACACATTGACCTATCACATAGAGATCTTCCAGCATACTATATGCTCAGCTTTTAAACAATACACTGGAAGAGATTGGTAAATACCAAATGATCGTTCTCTAAGTCCTCATAGGTAACTAGTTTAGCAAACTAGTTTAGCACATTATTTATTACAATTTCCTGTCTGCAGCAGTTTGTAAAGTAACTATCGATCTCGTGCCCGCATTCAAAAATAAAAAGAGCTAATAGGAGGGTCTCACCTCTTTCATGCTGAAGTGACCAACTCTAGCGGTATGATTACCAGATATCTGCTGCAAGTCCCTGCCTGTGACATCTCAAAATCAAGCCTCTAATGTATACAAAAACTACAAGCCATCGTACACTTAAACAAGAACATATTCAAAATGCATCAAGGGAAAAGAGTGAACTATCCATTTTAATAACAAACATACCTATCATGGAGCGCAAAGAGGACTCCATCAGAGGAACGCGAAACATCAATCTCAATGCAATCTACATGAGAACGAAGAGCAGACTGATAGGCTGCCACCTGGAACGAGGACAATGAAACCAAGGTGATAATATTAGTCTTGAACTTGCAGGGTGGAAAAAAGGCGCCTTTAGTCATTCAGGGTTGAAGAGGATGTATCAAGCAAGCAGCATCAATGATAACTTTACCGTGTTGGGAAATGCATTAGTTGTATCGCCACCATGAGCACAAACAAGTGGAGGATGATTCAACCAGCCGCATTTCCTTAATTGGAGCTGCATAACAAAACCTCCGCTATTTAGCTCTCTGTCTACATGACTCGCTGGAGAAGATTCGTCATTGTTCCAAAACAACGCGAAAAATACATTGAAATTTCACGGAGTGCTTTGTTATGCAATCAATGTAAGAGATCTCGCCTACCTGTTGGAGACGGCGGAGCCTGAAGTGGAAAAAAACAGGTGGGGCGAGAGCGATGAAAGCGAGAAGAGCTATAACTAGACGGAATGTCTGCCGGGAAGTGGGAAGTCGAAGAAACGCCGGCGGCGGTGGTCGATTTTTGTTACGGTCGAACACGCCTCGAAAGAAACCTTGCTGTTTCCTTCCTGCTCTACCCAAGGTCGCCATTTTTCATTCGGTAGACAACGATCGAAACGCCGACCCGAAGCTGCGGAAGTGAAGGGAGGTAAAGAGATCTACTTTGTTTTAGCGAAATGAGCAGAAAGAAAGAAGAAGAGCGTTAGAACTTAGAATTATTCTTTTTTTTATGGGTTAAAGACACATTTGGTCACTGAGATTACAAAATCGGGACATGTTTAGTCACTAGAAAAAGTTAATATCAAATTTGGTCACTACAATTACTAAAACTGGACGCATTTAGTCACTCGCCGTTAGTCTCCGTCCAACTCCGTTAATGAAGTCCGTTAAGTGCTGAGGTGGCAAACAGAATTGCCTAATCAACCGGATATAACCCAACAAAAATAAAATCCGACCCACCACGTCATTATAACCCGCCACGTCATTAAAACCAACCCAACCCAACCCATGACCCAACCCCACCCAACCCTTCTTCCTCCTTCCTCCCACTTCACACAGATCCATCCATTTCTCAAACAATCTCCATTGATGCCTCGCCCACCTCCTCCATTCCCCTTCCTCTTTCTCATTCTATCTACCGCCGCCGCGGCAGCAGCATCTCACTCCTGCAACTCCCAACATTCCACTCCCTGCCCGCCATTCCCGTCGCCGCCGTCGTACCCATTCTCCTCCTCCCCTGGCTGCGGCCACCCCGCCTTCACTCTCAAATGCGCTTCCCCTCACTCCATCCTCCTCCTCCTCTCCCCTCCCACCCAATCTCCACAAGCATTTTCGCCAACTCAATCTAGGATCCGGCAACCACCATTTCCACAACATTAAACCACAAATATCGTGGTGAATTGGTAGAAGAGAAAATCAAATCGCATTTTCGATTGATAGAAATGAGAGCAAGAACCAGCCAACGCAGTAAAGAAACAAAGTCTGCCGAAGATTCTCACCTAGTCAGGTGACAGAAGCGAGAGGTTCTTGTGCAGATTAGGGACGGAGGACGCGAAATCGCCATTGATGCCGAGCTTGGAAATGCCTTCCGTCGCGGATTCCATATCTGGATGAATATTTCTGCGGCGGCGGTAGATAGAATGAGAAAGAGGAAGGG
Source organism: Linum tenue (assembly GCA_946122785.1). Classification (NCBI taxonomy): domain Eukaryota; kingdom Viridiplantae; phylum Streptophyta; class Magnoliopsida; order Malpighiales; family Linaceae; genus Linum; species Linum tenue. The sequence goes on along the minus strand of CAMGYJ010000008.1, from coordinate 11,139,277 downwards.
GAATGGAGGAGGTGGGCGAGGCATCAATGGAGATTGTTTGAGAAATGGATGGATCTGTGTGAAGTGGGAGGAAGGAGGAAGAAGGGTTGGGTGGGGTTGGGTCATGGGTTGGGTTGGGTTGGGTTGGTTTTAATGACGTGGCGGGTTATAATGACGTGGCGGGTCGGGTTTTATTTTTGTTGGGTTATATCCGGCTGATTAGGCAATTCTGTTTGCCACATCAGCACTTAACGGACTTCATTAACGGAGTTGGACGGAGACTAACGGCGAGTGACTAAATGTGTCCAGTTTTAGTAATTGTAGTGACCAAATTTGATATTAACTTTTTCTAGTGACTAAACATGTCCCGATTTTGTAATCTCAGTGACCAAATGTGTCTTTAACCCTTTTTTTTATTTTTTCTTGTTCAGAAGAAACGAGAGAAAGAGTCATATGGAGAATGGTCACTTCACACTAAATTTTTTAGACGAAAACGATAGCATTTTGATGATGTAGTTTTTTTTTTGGTCAAAAGATAATCGATATATTGATAAAAAACATAGGTAATTACATCCTGGCATTGAGCCAGGCCAGCAAATTCACGCAAAGACTCGTAGTCGGGTACAAAGAAAGAGCCTTTCTAGCCACCAAGTGGGCTGCCCTATTACTACGCCGACCTACAAACCGAACAGAGAAACCTCCCAACGAACCCAGCAGCCCGACAATCTCCTCAAGTAGCGCCCCCACTCTATTATCCCTAGTGTTGGACTGAAGAATCTTCTGAATAAGCACCTTGGCATCTCCCTCAAATCGCACCTCCACAAACCCCGAGTCCCGGCACCAGAGAACAGTTTCACGAAGAGCAAGCGTTTCAGCAACCAACGGGTCCTCAATGCCTGCAAACTGAAAGCCTCTGGCTATCAGAATGTCCCCCAAGTGATTCTTCACCACCATCCCACCTGCCGAGTGCGATGCGGCCTTGGTAGCCCCATCCCACAAGCAGATCAGAGGACAGTGTGGAACCTCAACCTCCGGGGCAGCAGGACCACACTGGGCTTTCTCCTTCGGTAGACTAATCCATTCCTGGTACTGCTGGTGATACTACCTCATCAAAGCCGGAAGTCCAAACTGTTTTCCCTCAAACACTACCCAATTCCGGGACCTCCAAATTCGCCAGAGGACAGCCGTAACCGCCATAACCAAATGGTCCTGATGGAGTAGATTCAACAATCTCTTCAGGAACAAGGGAAAAGTGTGACGAGGCAACCCCTGCCCGAGATACTCCAATCTGGCGTAATCCCAGATGGCTCGGGCCACAGGACATTCCAGGAACAGATGCTCCAAGGTTTCAGATTCCGCCCAGCAAACAGGGCAACGGGGGTGCACTTGGATTTTTCTCTCAATCAGCGCTTCAGTGGTTGGAAGGAGCCGATTTAGAATTGGCCAGAGAAAGACCCGAAGCTTCGGGGGGACAGGGGCCTTCCAAACGCAAATCCAACTAGTCCTATCCATCCAACTAACCGAGGACCGGCCCAGGTCATCCATCCTTTCCAACTGACCCGCCAGGTGGTAAGCCGATTTCACAGTGAAAACACCATCCTGCGTGCCATGCCAAATTAGTCGATCCGCAACATTGCCACGAGAAAGAGGAATCTCCTTGATGAGCCGACAGGTGCGAGGGTCGAACCATCGAGCCAAACCCTCATCGCTCCAGGAGCCCTCCTCACTATCAATGACAAATGCCACCCGCAAGACCTCATTTTCAGGCAACACACAGGGATTAAACGTAGGGACCAGAGGATGCAGGCTGGGTACCCAATTATTCTGAAGAAGAGGGGCTGTTTGGCCATTACCAATTTGCCAACGAAGGCCCTGGCTCAATAATTGGCGCCCAAACAGAATACTCTGCCACCCCCAGGAGGGACGAGACCGCGCCTGTGCCTCAAGGAAACCGCTCCTCGGAAAATACTTCCCTTTATACACCTGGGCTAAGAGCGAATCAGGTTCACTTAAGATACGCCAACAAACTTTAGCCAAAAGGGCCTGATTAAAATGCTCAAAGCGCCTAAATCCCATCCCTCCCTCATGTTTACTGCGACACATATTGCCCCAAGACATCCATCTCACCTTATCATGTCCATTCTCCACCCCCCACCAGAATCGGGCAATATGTCTATCCAAGAGCCGACACAGTGAGAGGGGGAGCTTGAAACAGGACATAACATGGAGAAGAAGCGCCAAGGCCACAGACTTGATTAAAGTCTCCTTCGCCGCCCACGACAATGTACGCTGCTTCCAACCCTGCAATCGAGCAAGAAGCTTCTCCTGAAAATAGCGAAACGTCTCCATTTTAGACCGGGCTATAAGGGTAGGTAATCCCAGGTACTTATCATGGACACCAATAGCCCCCACCCCCAGCACCTGCCCCAGGAACTCCTGATCCGGAACAACAATGTTCTTGCTAAAACAAACTGCCGATTTGGCCAGGTTGACCCTCTGGCCACTCAGCTCCTCATACTCATTCAAGACTGTGATCAGATTCTCGCACTCCTAGAGAGATCCGCGGAGAAACAAGTAAGAGTCATCCGCAAAGAACAGATGGGAGATTCGCGGTGCACGCGGCGCCACTTTAACTCCTTGCAATCTCTTTTCAGTTATAGCTTTCCTCAAGAGGGCCGCAAACCCCTCTGTACATAACATGAACAAAAAGGGAGAAAGGGGGTCGCCCTGTCGAAGGCCCCAGGAGGGCGAGAAATACCCCTTCGGGGTCCCATTCATCATAACAGAGAAAGACGTCGATTTGAGACACTCGTGGACCCAATCGCACCAAACGGAGCTAAAGCCCATCTTAGCCATTACTGCAAGTAGAAAGGGCCATTCAACTCTATCATAGGCCTTTTCCATGTCAACCTTCAGAGCCAAATACCCTTTCTTCCCTCGCATTTTTGTTTTCAGATAGTGCATTAGTTCATGTCATAGCAGGACATTGTCCACAATTTGGCGCTCTCGAATGAAGGCATTCTGCCCTTCCGTGATAAGCTCTGGGAGGAAAGTAGCCAGTCTTTCTGCCATTATCTTAGTAATAATCTTGTAAACGAACTGGCACAGACTTATAGGCCTCAGTTGTCGAATAGATTCCACATTATCCACTTTCGGGATCAAGGTCAACCAGGTGTGATTAAAGCTGCGAAGCATCTTACTCGTCGCAAAGAACGAGCAAACAGCTTCAATCACTGAAGTTCCAACGATATCCCAGAAAGTCTTAAAGAATTTCCCTGTGAATCCATCAGATCCAGGAGCCTGTTTGGAACCCATTTTAAAAACAGTGGCCCTTACTTCCTCCGGCACGACTGCCGCCGTAAGTCGCGCATTCATAGCCTCCGTGACTCGACAATCAATAGGAAGCTGATCCACCCGCTCTGACATATTACTCATTTGGCATTCAGACGTGAAGAGGTTATGATAAAAGTCAGTAGCAATATCAGCCTTTCCTTCCTCATTCGTGATCCAGTCACCCTCATTATTGCGAAGCCCAGCCACAAAGTTGTGTTTTCGGCGGGTCCGCGTTACCGTATGGAAGTAAGAGGAGTTCTGGTCCCCTTTTTTTAACCATCGAACCCTCGATTTCTGTTGCCAATAAATTTCATCGGCCTCCCATTGCCTACTCAACTCCGATTCCAGATCACGCACTGAATCCCAGTCAATAGGGGAACTAGATTTGATTCGATCAATCTCCTTCTGCAGGGTTCGAATATTCCGTAGAGAATTCGTCGTGCCTGCTCTACTCCAGTCATACAGCAAATGCCGTAACTTTTTGAGTTTCTCCCACAGCTGGAACATAGGGGTACCCGTGATTTCCTCCTGCCAAACAGAAGCCACCATAGCTCGAACTTCCGGGTTTTGCGCCCATCGAGCATCAAAACGGAAAAGAGGTCTGCTACGACGCTCATAAGGTTTGTCTGAGAGAAGCAAGGCGCGGTGATCCGACCCCTCGTCCGTAAAGTGTTTAACAAGAGTGTCTGGGAAGGTCGCCGTCCAAGAGTGAGAGCAGAGAGCTCTATCTAAGCGTTCCCTAATGCAGGCATTCCCCATTCGTTTATTGGTCCAAGTGAACGGGTCTCCCTGAAACCCTAGGTCAAGGAGACCTAGGTCATAAATAAAATTCCGGAGCCCGGCCGCTTGATTAGCATTCCAGGCATTTCCCCCGTCTTTTTCACTAGCCTGGAGAGTAACATTGAAGTCCCCCATAACCACAAAAGGTATCTCAAAAGAATCGCAAACAGCCCGAAGCTGAGCCAACTGGCTAGTACGAATTGCTTCAACACAGCTAAAGTAAACAAACACCACCACATAGGAAAAATCCCTTTCATTAATACGAGTACAAATGCAAAGGTTTGAATGATAAATAACCGAAGCATCAACTCCGGGGACCCAGCCAACTACAAGACCTCCTGATGCCTCAACAGCATCCACAAAAAAACAATGCGACAAATGGAAACCTAAACCCCGCATACGATGGGAAACGACTCTCCGGCGCGATCTTGTCTCTGAAAAGAAAACAAGATCCGGTTTATTCGAATAAACTAACCCTACAGCAGTTTGGAATGTGAGGGATGGCCCAATTCCTCTCACATTCTAGGCTAACAGCCTCATTTATCTGCTTGGGGCCACTCCAGGCTGGCTTCCTCCACCTTATCATCAGCAACTTCCACGAATTGTTTCTTAGGCGTGGGATCCTCTCCCACTTCACCTTCCACCTCCTCCAGAGGCCTTTTGCGTCCCTCAATAGACGTACCAGGAAGGTTCGAGCCATATTCATCAATCTCTGCTTCCAACAAAACACCCTTTCCCTGGACACCTTGTGATTTCACTGCCGCTATCCCATCACCCAGGATTAGGCCAGACTCGAAAGCGGCAACCACCTGGCGAACCTGGCCCTTCCCCTCACCCGAGTTCCTGCCCCAGCTAGAACAGGCGATCTCTGTTTCAGTTCAAATGAGTGAGCATCATCTTCAGAGGGTGAATCCATCAGGGCCGAATCACTCAATCCTGGCGTCCGATTCACAGTTACTGGGCCGGTAAGAGATGCTCCAGTAGGCTCCGAAGAATTTGGATGGGGAGTCTTCGTCCTCAAGTTCCGATTCGGGCCTGCCTTGCCCGTGTCCGGCCTGGAAGCAGCCACAGCCGCCGCCTGAGGACCCCGGGCCGCCTTTCTTAGTTTATACAGCCTCTGAGTGGGCTTCGGCCCCTCACCCGGCCCAGCTCGGCCCTTCAACTTGATGTCAGACGAAGCCTCCTCCTTGGCAGCCCGACGCGGCTTTGAGGCCCGCTGCCTGGGTTTGATTGCCCCTGGCCAACTCCCAGGAGGCCCATTGAGGTTTTGCAGCCCATAGTCAGTATCTCCATTAGGCCCAGATGGACTTTTAAGCCCAGACTCAGCAGCAAGTGGCAGAGGATCTGGGTTCAGTGTCTTCATGGGCTGTTCTTGAGGTGGGCTTTGTGTGCCAGCCTTAGCTTGGGAAGTTTCTCCCTGAAACACAAAATCATCATCACTATCCTCCAGGAGGATTATCCTCCGCCGCCGACCGACTTCCACAGTCCCCATCTGGGTTTCAGAGTTCATCGAGAGATCCTCGGCATTCCTCCTGTCATCATCCTCCATCCCCGCGATTCCTTCACTCGGCAGCCCTTCCATGGTGGGAGTTTGAATCCTCGCATTGCGTTGTTGCCCAGCCCTCGTTATCGGCCCCTGAAGCGCCTTAACTCTCGGGGATTTCGACATTCTGAATCCCCGAGGGCTGTCACGGTGGGGCGAGGAGTTCGGGCGCACCCTGGGCATTTGGCCTCGCGAATCCAAGTGGGTACGGCGAGCAGAGTCCCCCTTGCCGCGTCGGACAATTGGCGATTGAACATTCCGAGTTACACTCTCCGATTGCGGGGCTTGCTTCCTCCCCGCCATTTCGGCATTCCCCGACTTCCCCCGAACCTCTTGATTAACCCATACGGTTCTCCTTGCACCCCCATGAGGTTGGTGGTTGTCCTCTTGATCATAGATTTTCCGGCCCTGTTTCTTGGTCGTCATGTGGATTCCATAACGTTCTTTCCTAGCTGGTGGCTCGAAGTTGCATTCACTCTGCAGATGTCTGACACGGCCGCAGTGGAAACAGAAACTGGGGAGATGTTCATATTTCAGGTTGACCCAAAAGTTTCCTGTTTCCTCACAGATTGCCAGGAGCTGGGATCGTAGTGATTTAGTGAAGTCAATCATCGTCCTTACTTTGAGAAAGCGTTCTCCCGTTTCTTTGCAGGCAAAGACTCCAGACTCTAGGACCTGGCCAATGGCAGTGGAAATCATCTTTTGGCCAAATTGTTTGGTGCATCAATCCTCGGTAACTCCCCATATCTGTACGCGGAAAGGTGCCACAGCCAGATCGTCAAAGATGTTCCTCGTAATATTTGGGAGCCACGATCTCAGGACGAGGAGCTTGTCATTCACTACCCAAGGGGAGCGCTTCAAGATCCAGATTTTGGCTTCTTCAGTGGGCATCACGAACTCGAAGAGCCCATGCTTGGACTGCGTCACTCGAATCTGCCCCCTTCCCATCCATGGTTTGTTCACTCCCTCTCTGAGTTCCATCGGGGTAACTCTGGCATTCGAAAACACCCTCCCCAACAGGGTACGCGATGCTCGGAACCTCGTGGATTGAACCTCTTCGAGAGAGAATTGCACCACCTGATCCTCATTGATACGCGCCATCTCCAGTACCTGCGGGTTCGTCATAAGTGATGACAAGTTAGGGGAAGGCAGGCCACTCGACGGGGCTATCAATACAGCAGGATTAGTGGGTAAGGACGGGATGAAGAGAGGCGCCATTCGAGGCAGCGGCCTACGAGCAGTGCTAAGAGCAGAGCACCTCAATGAGGGATTACCTGGAAGAACACCTTCTGCCCCTCTTCGCCTTCTTTGGAAGGAAAGTGTCACCCAATCCACCGCAACTGCAATTGAGCAAGACTCTGAATCGTTGAGTTGCAATTGAGGAGGCGGGCTTTTAAATAGACTGACTACCCCTTGATTCCCACTGTAAGGCGGACACTTAACAAACTTCAGAGGCAGAGTCCGAGTGGGATTGGGGAATTTAGAGTCGTTGTTGTAACCGTGAAGAATATTGGAGAAAACCTCCTGAATCCCTAAAAACCAGGGATGATTATTCGGAATTAAAATTTTCTTGTTATCCAAGAGTTTACATCGCCGCCGCAACCGGGGATGGCCGGCGGGAATGGTCGAACACTTTGGCGGCCGGAGACCAGTGGGCCCCATGGCCTTTCGCCAAATTTGGAAAGCCGCGGCGTCAAGCTTGGACTTAGGTTCCGGGCAGTTCTCCGGTTTCCCCTGGGCTTGAAGCATCGGATCCGCCAAAATATCCCGGGAGGGCGTCCCCATATAACCCTGATCATTCAAGCTGGGGGGATTCGTCTCCTCCAAATCATACGAGGATGGTAACAGGAATCGCCAGCCCACTTTGGGGTTTTTCTTACGGTGTTTGTACCCATCCATCCGATCAAGATCGCCAGCAGAGCGTTTCTTGACATTGCGTCTAACCCTTAAAGCAAGCTTTTGAGTCTTATGGTCCCGAGGGGCACTTCCATCTTCTCGGCCCGAGAATGAGAGCCGAAGCTCAGCCGTTGATCGCCAGCTGAAAAAATTCAGCACAACCACGTTCTCTGAAGCGATGGGTTGCCATCTTCGCCAGTTTGATTCTTGATTGCTTGCGCTGGCCTTGAAGACCGTCACCAGGGCGATGAAGATGATGCGGCCGGCCGCGCAGCAGAAGCTGAGGAGAGAGGCGAGAGCTTCCCTCATTTTCTTTTTTCCCCTAATCCAACCACTAGTATGGTACAATTAATACTAGAAAACCAAGGTCCAAATTCATCGTCTGACGGGCCTCGAGGTATATTCATAGGTCCAAGCCTCAAGTCTTCCTGCCCAACCTCATTCTTATGACACAAAGAAATATGTGTACAAAGAAATATGTAACAAGTTAATTATTTTGATGATGTAGATAGAAGTATAAAACCGTAACTTTTTAAGTTTTAAATCGCAGTTAATTTTAACTGCATTGCTGATAGCCAAATAGACTAGCTGTGAATTGTTGCTTTTAAAGCGAGAGACGAGTTAAATGTTCACGACGATGTTAACTTTCATATGATATATATTTTAACTATATGCATCAAGAAGTCATCTGAACTTGAGACTATCGCCTTTACTTTTTGCTGCCCACATCTATTTCCTGATTAACAGGAATCAACAAATGATGTTACCATCATACAAAAACTGCGCTCTAAAACAAAGTTATCAAGATGTCGATTCACGTTACATTAACTAAAGCATCAGACCGCGGCAAAGCACAAGCGAGAGTTGAAGATGCACGCCTGTGTGTGTCAAGAACACCTAATCTGAAATATAGTGAAGTCTCCTAATCCTGCTTCGAGTTCAGATGTGGAAGAGATGAAGACGGTGGTCGTCTCTCTGCAAGCTTCCTCTTTGTGCTCTCCAACACACCAAAAAAGATCGAACCTCCGATTCCTATCCATAGCACCCTCGGCCCTATGCCCTGCGAAATGAAGACGAGTGAAATGTTAGATAATGCTGGAAGGAAAAGGGGAAGAAAGGATCTTCCTTATCTTTTGGCCCTTATTCCTGTGGGCTGTGGTTAACTATCACCAAAACAAAACACAAAAATAGATGGGTGGAGAAACCTTTAGAAGAGCAGCAGGTCCTTCCTCCCTAATGACAGTTTGAACACAATCCATCACTCCTTTGTACTGGTTGGCTGATCCCTGTGGTTTTGTTTACAGTCAAATTCAAAACAGAAGGATCAAAAAAACATTTAGTTCAAAGAGATGATGGATCAATTGTGCATTGTGGTGGGCAAAGATTTGTTCCGGTTTTGACCAAAATATAATTTGACTTGGTTCTTAAATTGAAGACCTTTCTTTTGGTTTCGATTCCATAAATTAACCTAAGAACAAAGGAAAAGGGGAACAGCATTGCATAGAATGCATTTTTTATCTGACTTTCGTCCTCATTTTTCCTTCATTCTGATTTGGTCCTACACTGACCCTAGTTATGTGCATCCTTCATGGTCTTATTCGACGATCCCTTGTTCTTTCCAAAGCTTAATCTAGGAAATGGAAAGTTAAGAGTGCAGGAGCAGATAACCTGAATCATTAGTCTTGTCTTAATCACATCAAGTGGAGTAGTCACTGCTCCAGTTACAGCACCTACAGAAGTGAGGAAGAGGCTCAGTATGCACATAATTAAGGTGGAAAGGTGGTACATCAGGTTGCAAATTGCAATCAGCAATCAGTCAATCATACAAAAGAGTAACAGAAAATGGGGGTTTGAAGGATCAAAGTACTCAAAGTTACCAGCAAAAGCGCCAATCACAGCATTCTCGGCACCGTTGAGATCTCTTTGTGCCTGGCAAGAGAATGAGACGACACAGGTGTATTAATAATGTTTGTCACAAGACAAAGAGGAAACTTGACATGTAAAGTTCTAAAAAAAGACAGGTTGTGGAACATACTGCTATTTTATAACCAATCCGAAGCTGCTCGTAAATGCAAAACTGAATAGCATCAAATGGCAGATCACGCAATAAGAATGATCCATATCCCTGCATTCAACAAATGAACCCGAAATTTACATAGCTATGAGCAGTTTTAAAGTGGAATCAGTAATATCTTAGGTTTCATCCATTTATTGCAGTATTACGCATGAAAATACAGAAAAGGACATTCTAATGTACCATAAAGAAGATTTTTTTTTTTTTCAACTCGCCTAAGGCTAAAGATCGATTACACTCAAATCCTTTGAAGGTTAACAAAATGACATTCTACATTTAATAGAAACATAACCAAGATATCAGATTACATACCGCATAGAGACCCTTAAATCCTTCCTTTGAGACAATGAGGCGTACAGCATTGGGAGCAGATGAAAATTGCCCCATTTGCATCCTTGTTTTAACAACCTGATGGTTCAAAAAATCGTATCATTATCTTGTGGATGATGGCAAATCTGTGGGGGAAAAATGATGAATCATACTAAAAACTGAACCTCTGTTGGTACACGAACAAAAGAAGCAGCAAGCCCTCCTATGACACCTGCAGTCTGCGTTAAGTGCATTATATACCACAATTAACTATAGTTTGTCATAGCCACATTAGACTCAATGAGAGAAATGTTTTCAGATTGTTAACCTGCTTAATATAGTAACTTGCACAACTGAAAGTACAAGTGACATAGATTACTAAGCAGAAGCCGAATCAAATATCTTGTGCAAGAGCTGAAATGGCAGATCTTACTAGATGAGCAAACGCACTAAGATTTTCAGGAAAAGCTTTCAATAACTTCTGTTTTGCTGGCTCATATACTCCGACAAACAAAGCAGAAGCCCTGCACACAATACAAGAACGCCTATATCAATCCCAATCTGTCAGCAAGAAAATCGATGAAGCATGAGACGGCTACTGGAAAGGAATTCTTCAGACAATTATACCCAGAACAAATTGATCACTTTCTTACCAATAAGAGTTCAGGGAGAGAATGAAAGCAAAAATAAAGCGAATTTATCAATTCGACACATGAAAGTTTATCTAACTTCCTACACTAGCTACATTGTTCAATTAATTGCCAAATAGCAGCAAGATAGAGCTTTGACACTGCAACTCAAACTTACGGTAGGACGCCAGCAATATTTCCAGCCAAGCCAGAGTAAAGACCCTTCCAGACTATTTGTCCTCCACCACGAACTGCCTGCAACATCAAAAAGCACAAAAACCTCAGCAAATACCTATACTTAACCATCATTTCCGATTATCGAACCAGCCATTCACAATCGACTAATCAATCTCCACACGTTGCTATGGAGGTTAATGTTATTGAAGGAATCAAGCAATATATTCTACGAAATGAAGCTAAATTCGAAACAAATAATGAAGCGCTACGAGGCAACTAGAATGGCGACGACTTAACCTGCCTGCAACCTTGTCTTGATAGTATCAATGGGATACAATGCCGTTTCAACTACAACACCAGCAGCACCTCCAGCGATTACTCCCTCTGCAATATTTTCAACAGGGCAGTAGTCAATATCCATCACAAAACACGCCATTGATTCAGCTTTTACATCAACAATTTGAACCCACAGAAGGTTACTGAAGCTACCAAATACAGTTCGCAAGAAATCGAATGGATTCTCCTCTTCTCCTTTAGCACTGAGCGAGGCGAAAGGCTTGCTGCGGCTTTCTAGATGAGCTATGTGCATTTTTCCGCCTGAGAAATCCAGAGGGTTCAGAACACCGACAAATTCGTGCTCTCGAAGCGCCATTTGCATAGGTGAAATTCAATTTTCGCTTACCCGAAGCAGTCTTCGTTGTAGTATCCACAGCTAGCGTGAGAGGAGCCATGGTCACAAAGCTGCTTCGAAGCTCGATTGGAGAGTGTTTACTCACCGGTGCTTTCGCCGGCAAATCTGCTCGGGGCCGACTGGCAGATATCTCTCTCTAGTCTCCAGCGAGAGGAAACTGACGGGGGAAACCGGAAAAGTAACGTTGTCAAGCCGGTTTCGCAGGTTGGCCTGATTGAGGTAATGAGTTATGGGTTAATGGTTCGATTAATCGATTTTAATTAGTAATTAGTACAGTTCAGTTTAGCTCGATTTAGTCTCTGATTGAGGTAATGAGTTATGGGTTAATGGTTCGATTAATCGATTTTAATTAGTAATTAGTACAGTTTAGTTTAGCTCGATTTAGTCTAGATCTATGTAATTATATTGTACATATATATAAATTATGGGTCAGACTGGTGTACGTCAGACGTATACTATAAGTCAGGTACTACTAGTGAGATATCTCTATCTAGACCATGAATTAAATCGGGTTTGGGGTATGATACTATACCCTAACCTCTAATGAATAAACCCCAGGCACCGATTTTCTAAACCCCACCCCGAAGTTTGATTTAATGAAAAACAAAAATTGACCGTTGAGATCGTTCGGAGCTCATCTAAGTACATCTAACGATTAGATCACCTGTTGTATACTATACGCCTGATGTACACCAGTCATTACCTATAAATTATATCTAATTTCATATAATATATAGATAGCAACATGTAAAATTGCACCAAAACAATAGATCGTACTTGAATCGAACATATAGATAATATTCTAACACACTTAAATCTACCACATAACATCAATATTCAAACAAAAAAAAAGTTCAACTTAGAATTCCAAATAAAAAAGGGTTAATATTTCTGTATAGCCTGAACTTTGACTAAAATAAACATCCTGGCCAATCTTTTTGATCTATAACATCCTGGCCCGAATTATACATCAAAATAAACAATTTGGCCATATCCGACTTTTGACCGTTAACTTGGACGGTCAAACGCGTTGACTAACGGTCAAACGCGCCATGTCACTGCCAACCAAGCAAATTTCAATTAATTTTTTTTTAATTTACACCTATTTCCATTTTCTTTCCTTTATCATTTTGAACGGAAAAAATAAAACAAATTTTCAATTTCGGATATATCCCCAAACAGACCCTCTGCTCTAACCTCATTCTTCCCTTATGAGCGATACCGCCGCAATTTAGAAGATGACCAAGGCAGCGGCGGCGACTACATCACTGACCCAAATTCAGATGACTACGTCTCGGATCTCGTCGGGACCGAAGAATACAGCGTCGGAGGTGGCGCGAGGAACCGGAGAGCCCGCGAGATTCCGATTCCCAATCGACCGCCGCAGTTGATACGCTCGGAAGAGGAACTTCGACGGGAAGCGGGGATTTCAGACAGAGAAGTAGAACAGAAAATCAAGAATCGAGAATCTCTGATTCTTCCGTTTATGGAGGCGCCGTTGAAAGACGGCGAACAGGAGCGAACTATGAATCGTGATTTGGAGCAGAAAGATTCCCATTTTCCGTTCAAGATGGAGGCAGTGATGCGGGGAGAAGCAGTGCAGCGGCGGCGAGCTCAGAATAACGCCCGCCGCTGCATTTTAGTCGGTCGAGGGAGGAGCTTCGACGATGAAGGAAGGAGAAGGTGAGGGGCGGCGGTTAGTTTCTATGGATGGGGATGGGCACCGATATGGATAAGGTAGGGTAAGCGGCGTGCGTTTTGTCCCGAAATTGAAAATTTGTTTTTTTTTTGTTCAAAATGATAAAGGAAAGAAAATGGAAATATGTGTAAATTAAAAAAAAAACAATTGAAATTTGCTGAGTTGGCAGTGACATGGCTCGTTGACCGTTAGTCAACGCGTTTGACCATCCAAGTTAACGGTCAAAAGTCGGATCTGGCCAAATTGTTTATTTTGATGTATAGTTCGGGTCAGGATGTTATAGATCGAAAAGATTGGTCAGGATGTTTATTTTGGTCAAAATTCAGGCCATACAGAAATATTAACCCAATAAAAAAGTAAAGTATTCAATCTTCAAAGATAAAGACATTCATCTTCATTGCATCACCGATATGAGAAATGTCAAAATCAATTTCATCGATCACATCATAGTTAAAGTCATCTGCATCAACTATGAATCAAATATTCATAATTATTCCAAATAACAAGATCATAATTGTATAGACTTCTTCATAGATGCTATTATAATAATAATAATAATAATAATAATAATAATAATAATAATAATAATAAATCTTCAACACGAGACTCTTTCTAAATGACGAGTATGATTGCTCCTCCTTCTCATAATTAAGAGTCTTTTCAATCCCCTCGTAGTATATCTGTAGGTGGATCTTCTTCTACGATCCAAAAATTGAGGTTATCTAATTACTAATAATCAATTGGATCTTTCGCTCACTCATTCTTCAAGCACCTACAAGTCAAAGAAGATAAAAACAATAAAGTATATGAAGTATTAACTTTACAATGTTGCATATAAATTATAGGGTAAATACAATTTATTAACTTTTCACTCACTCATTCTTCAACCTCATATTGCAAGTCACATAAACAAGATCATTCAATCTTTGATGCTCTAATCGATTCCTCCGCTTGCTAAGGATCTGCTCAAACAAACTCTAGTTTCACTCACATGAAGAAGAAAAGGAAGTTTGAGACAAAAGTCGCACAAGAATCTTCCTCCAATGTGTGTTTCCCTCTTTAGACTTTTCCAACTTGTGAGATGCAAAGATTCTACTTTTGACAAGTTATCCGGACAACGACCTATGACCATAAACACTTTTCAAGCATATGAAACTTATACCAAATCAAGTAGTTCATGAATGCACAATGTGCTTCCAACCTTCTAACTTTTTCAACAAAGAGCTAAGCGAAGAAGATGACTACAGACAAACACACAGATCTTCTAAGCTCTAGTGACTAAGCTTGACACATGTCTCATCTTGTGTAAACATATAAGTAGAGTAAAATATTTCAGGCCACGAATTTAGGGTACTATATATTACTACATGTAAAATTTGGTAGGGGTTCATGCATTGTTATGTTTTTTTAATGAGTCTTACTAAAACTTTCTACCAAGGTTGTCAATCTGGTTTAGCCCGTTGACATGATCAAACTAGTGGGTTAAGTGTAAATGGACTGCTAAGTTTAGACCAATTTAGCATGGTTTAGCCCATATCTATAAAAATGTAATTATATTGTACATACATATAAATTATATCAAATACAATACAATATATAAATAATAATATATAACGTTGCGCTAAAATAATAGTTCATACTTGAATTCAACGTATAGTAAAAATTCAAACACACATAAATCCACCACATAACATCAATATTCAAATGTTCTACCTAGAATTCTAAATAAAATAATAAAGTACTTAGTCTTCAAAGATAAAGACACCCATCTCCATTACATCATCTATATGAGAAATATCGAAATCAATTTCATCGATCGCGTCATAATCAAAGTCCTCTTCATCAAAACATGAAATAAAATATTCATAATTATTACTAATAAGAGAGAGGAGAAAGAGAGAGAATTATGGTGATGAATGGTGGTGGGTTTTGTTTTTTATATTTCGATCAAATCTGAGCTCAGCTGATTTTTTTTGTTCCAAATAGGTTCGAAAACGCACATAATACATGATCGATATAACCGAACGGATTAAATATCCACCCAAACTTCCATGAGTGTGCATCTAAAACAATGAGTTATATAATTCCAAATTTATTTTTTTATGGTTATGATTCCAAAATATTAAGGAGCTGAAAAACACTTTCTTTGTGAAAAAGTGAGCCTTCCACATATACAAGTCTTTGCACCTAAAATCCCTCAAAGGATATTAAAATCCCTCCATGGATATTTAGGGGTTGTTTGGTTTTGGTGATAGTTTAGGTGAGATTGTTACAATGGATGCATTGTCGACAATGTATCATTTTTCTGAGTTTTTTTCTGCAACAATGCATCCCTTGTTTTATTGATGTGATGGAAATAATCACTCAAAATGAGTGATATTACTATCTCAAGTAAAACTTGAGAATGTTGAGATAATTTAGTGGTGATTGTTTGATTCTTTTTTTTTCAATTATAACCCTAGTTATTTATCTATATTCCCATAATACACTTGAAATTTATTATCTAATCTGCTCTCATATTTTTTCGGGAACACCCATGCTCAGTTCGCTCCACTTTTGTAAGATGTCTCTACCACCCTCTCCCTTCAAAATTTCATCGTCGGTCTAGCCTCCTTGATCTCGTCGTCGGTCTAATATATGCAATTAGTGTATGTATCCTCAATTAGAATACATGTGCCTATATCCATTGCTTAAAGAGGGGTAGAATTACTACAAATTAGTGTTCGTATATAACCTATAAAATTAAGAGTAAAAGTGATATTTCATACAAAAAAGAAATCAGCTTTTTGAATGCTAAAATAACTATCTCCAAAAACCAAACAAGATAAACTACATTACACCATTTTCCTTAATTGCTTGTATATTAAAATGCATATATTGATCTCAATGCATTGATTTAAGTATCACCAAAACCAAACGACCCCTTAATACTTGTGCTAGTTGCCTGTTCACACATGCATGCACTGTCAACATGCAAGCACTAGAGAGTCCAAAAGTATTGTAAATGAGTGGAGCTAAGTTAGGTTAAACGAGTCCAAACATCATCAAAGGTAGTACTGTAATTGAGTCGAGTCTAGTTGAGTTTTGACCTAACTTAGCTTGAGTTCAGTATCGAGGTCGACTAATTTAATAAAGGATAATATCTCTTATTTATCCAAACCTTTTTCATATTCTTTTATATTATTCAAATCTATCGAAATACTAAGAATTAGCCAAATGTTAACTTTCAGTTAGCAATTTTGTTAGTAATATTGACTTGGCAATATGATACTGACTTGAAAGAGACACATGAACGTCAACATTCCAAAATTTTTGTATTAACTAAGAAAAGAGTTACAAAATTATTAACGACAAACTAAAAATGGCTAATATTTTGATGCAATACAAAAGATTTGGCTAATTAATAGCATTTTAATAGGTTTGGACAATATAAAAGAATCTGAAAAGGTTTGGATAAAAAATAGACATTACCCTTTAATAAACATTGGCTCAAGTTTGACTCGAGTTCGATTCGAGCTGAGCTCATTAATGAGCTCACGAGATCAATCTACTCGAGTTCAGCTCGAGCTCACCTCATTTATGATTCTCAATAATCGAACCATTAACATAAAATCTAAAATCATTTATAAATTAGATAACCCTAATATTTATATACCATATATGATACATCTACTTAATGTCTTTATGAGGAAAAAAGAACGATAGTAAATTTTTCATGACTAATTGATCACATGCGTGTATACTTTGTTGATATCATATTCATTTCATAAATTCTAACTAGTTCATGTCATGTTATTTAATAGTAATTAGTATATGAGCAATCTATAATCGATATTTTTTTTTAATTATAAATGAGACATATATGATTACATGTTCAAACTCTTAGATTATCTTTGTGAAATGTATAATCTAACAACTCTATGAACTATCAACAAGTTAACTCATAAACCATAGAACAATTTGTTAATAAGTCGTTAGTCAAGTTGGCTAGCTAGGCACACTATCGAGCCAGCTCACGAGCCACGAATTGAACTCATCTATCGAATCAAGCTGGCTCATTGAGCGCGACAAATTGAACAAGACCCCAGCTCTAACACGATTCATTAGCTAGTAAACGAAGATGAATTTCAAACTTGTTTTCTTGTTGAGCGTTGTACCGCTCACAAGTAGCTCGACTCATTTACAACCTACCCGAAGGTTAACTCACCTATATGTTTACGCAACAAGCCAAAAGTTGTTGCCTTGTCGTAGAAACTTGGAGCCTACCACAATCATTAGAGGTACCACGTGTCCAAAGTAGTTTTCCATATCTTGTTTGGACAATATGGGCGTTCTGTGTCGACAATAGAGGACCACAAATCCACAATTGTTCCTTTTCGAATGAAATGACTCAAATTATTGATGTTCTGCACGTTAATAATCATTAGCTAGGCACACAATCATTAGTGTTACCATAGTAAACCTAATAGTATATTAAGATTTAAGAAGATGAAATGTCATGGTTGTAACCAAACCTAATAGTAACATTGTCTGACTTTGTCATATAAATAAGAAACGCATTTTGTATATTCCTAAACAATAGAGTATTAGACTCATTCAATTTAAGAGAGTAAGATATTCATACTAGTACTTTGTTAACCATAATAAACCAAAATACACAATTTAATAAAAAGACTAAATTTCACTTTTTGGAAGAGAAAATATTCATCAATTATTTAGATAAATCATCTCTTTTTTTCCGATAAACTTTTCATGCCGGTGTTTGTGTTCATCATTGTCAAAAATAGAGAATAAAATACAGTAAAAAAAAATTCAAAAACGATTCTTCAGCTAATACTGTTTCAACTGTACTAATTAAGAATTCAACGAGACCAGTAACCTCTACCCAAATTTAGCAAAAAAAGGGTAAACACTACAAATTAAAATTCCAATCCAATATTGAAAGAGAAAGGAAAACCAAACCAAAACCATTGACAATCCTACAATTAAAAGCTCATAGTTTCAGTTGATGTGCTTGATTGATTCATTTGCTAGTACTCTTTACTCACAAGTTTTTATTATTCCCATTTCTCCAAATTTTCAAGCCAAGTAATTAAGTTAGAGCTCATTCTCTATTAATGGCACCATAGGAACCAAAAAGCTCCACCATTGGTTAGCTCCTCCATCCAACCTCTCATTCATTTCTCCTCTTCTCCCCCTTCTTCCATTCTCATTTATATACTAAAAAATTTCCCACGTACCCTTAGTCGTAAAAAAGGTTCGACGATGGTTCGAGCTAGACCACCTCTCCTGCTCATGGCAGGAGGGGGCTATCGTCGTGCCACCGAGTATTTCACGGTGACATTGTTACTAATTTCGACGATAAACGTCGCCCTCGCGGCCAATTCATCGTCGTCATCATCCAATACTGTTTTGCCTGGACTCGGGGTGAATTGGGGCAGCATTGCGTCGCATCCCATGGACCCCAACATCGTGGTACAAATGTTGAAAGACAATGGATTCAAACGGATAAAATTGTTTGAATCCGACTCTTACACCGTCAGCAAGTTCGCCGGCACCGACATCGAGGTCATGCTTGGAATCCCTAATGACCAACTCCATGATCTGGCCAAGGATTACGACAACGCCAAGGATTGGGTGAAGGAAAATGTTTCTGATCATATGTCTAGCGAGCAAGACAAGCACGTCAATATCAAGTAAATTCTACCACCCTAGCTTCCTCCCTTTTCTTGTCAACAATTCTGCATTTGCTCATTAATATTCGGTTTAATCGTCATAAATTTATGTCACAATTGTTCCTTTTCTTATCGAAGATCATTGTTCCATTACGATAGAGGAAAAAACACATCAGATGTAACGTTTTCTTCGATACATAATGTTACATTTCCAATTTTCCACCGTATTTGATTCACCAATCGATAATTAATTAGTTCGCCCTAATTTCTTTTGGTTCATTTTGACCACGCCTTTCGTCATTAACATTTACGTTTGCATGCATTTGGCAGATACGTCGCCGTAGGGAACGAGCCGTTCCTGGCTAGCTACTACGACAGGTACGTGAACGACCTGTTCCCCGCCATGCAGAACGTGCAAAAGGCCCTAAACGCAGCCGGGTTCGGCAACGTCATCAAGGTCACGGTCCCGTTCAACGCCGACGTGTACGAGTCCCACTCCGACAAGCCGTCCGACGGCCAGTTCCGATCCAGCCTGAAGGGCCAGATGACGTCCATCGCCAAGTTCCTCCGCCAGAACAAGGCCCCCATCCTCGTCAACATCTACCCGTTCCTCAGCCTCTACCAGAGCTCCAACTTCCCCGCGTCGTTCGCCTTCTTCTCGAACGACGGGAGGAAGGTGTACGACGGCAACATCGCCTACTCGAACGTGTTCGACGCCAACTACGACACGTTGGTCACGGCACTAAAAAAAATCGGGGTCCCCGACCTGAAGATCATGGTCGGGGAAGTCGGGTGGCCCACCGCGGGCCACAAGTACGCCACCCCGGACTACGCGCAGAAGTTCTACGCTGGGCTGATGAAGCGTCTGGCGGCCAACAAGGGCACCCCGCTCCGACCGGGGAAGCTCGACGTCTACCTCTTCGCCCTCATGGACGAGGACCAGAAGAGCATCGCCCCCGGTCCGTTCGAGAGGCACTGGGGGATCTTCACCTACGACGGGAAGCCCAAGTACCCACTCGACCTGTCCGGGGGCGGCAACCAGAACGAGATGTTGGTTGCCGCCAAAGGGGTTCAGTACCTGCCCGCGCAGTGGTGCGTGCTGAACCCCGACGCGACCAACCCCGTCGGCCTGGACGACGCGTTGGGGTACGCCTGCGCGTACGGCGACTGCACGAGCCTGAAGCCCGGGTCGCCGTGCGCCAGCCTGGACAAGAACTGGCAGGCGTCGTACGCGTTCAACAATTACTACCAGATCAACGACCAGGACGTGAGCGCCTGCGACTTCAACGGGCTCGCTACGGTGGTCAAGACCAATGCGACGCGGGGGAACTGTCTGTTCCCGATTCAGATTGTGAGCGACGGAGGAAGGATCGGCGGGAGCCGTGGTGGGTTCATGGCGGGCGTCCTGGTGCTGTTGGCGTTGTGGTTCACATTGTAAGGTGGAAGGGGACCAAAGAGGACATCATTATTTTTTTCGTTGTAACGCAAAAAAAAAAAAAAAACAAAATGTTCTAGAGCATTGAGTTTGGAGTTCGATGTTGAAGTTTGAAATTTAGTCTTTAGACATATTTGTTCTGTGGTTGGGGCGATATCCAATGCTAATTAAACGAAAACTCTGAGCGTGTGCTCTCTCATTTATATAACCATCCATGGGTGTTGGCTTGTCCTTGGGGGATCTGTCACGACCTTACTCTCGATCGTGCGGCCCTAGCTCTCAATTCCTTTAGAGCGCTAGGCAGCCTTCTCTCAAACTCACAAGCAAACAAAGAACAAGGAAGCAAAGACAAAGAAGTGGGAGAACTCTCTAGTGTGTATTACTCTAAAAAATGATGGAATGAGTTACAAGTGAGGGAGATGGCTCCTTATATAGGCCTCTCCTCATACAAGGCATCAATGCCCCTCATAATGTCCCTCTACATCAATACACCCCATTAAGTCCCCCCATTATGCACTCTATAAATGTCACCCATTATGTGACTCATAAGTGCACCATTAAGCTCTCATTTATGTGGAGAATCCTAGGAGCATCTCTATGCTACTAGTCTTCCATACACGCCACATGTGCAGCCGCCATGTTGTCACCTTGTTGGCGCCTTGTCATCTGCCACATGTGACATCCTCCCCCACCTATGCTCGCGATGCCCTCGTCGCGTCCTCTTGATGAAAAACCTCGATCAAGTCCTTGTTCTCCCAAGTTGCTTCACTCTCCGGAAGGTTGCGCCACTTGACCAAGTACTCCACAAAGCTTGAATGTACGCCACGACGATGAATGACACGACGCGCCATGATTTCTTCAACTTCATGGTCGTGTGTCTTGGTGATGAGTGTTGGTGCGCGCTGCGACTCTCTTCGCTGCTCGTCCTCCTTGTCTTCGTGGAAAGCCTTGAGTTGGCTCACATGAAAGACCGGATGGATCTCTAAGTGCGACGGTACCTCCACCTTGTACGCCACCTTGCCAATCCTCTTCACGATGGGGAATGGCCCTTCATAGCGGCGAAGCAGTCCGATCCCTTGTGCACGTTCTTGAGATGCTTGAAGCGATGAGGGTAGAACTTGACCATCACCACATCTCCCTCTTCAAACTCCAACTGCCGCCTCTTCTTGTCCGCCCATTTCTTCATCTTCTTGCTAGCGCGGGCTAAGTAAGACTTGGCCATCTCCATCTTCTCGTGCCAGCCTTTAGCGAACTTGTAGGCTGCCGGACTGTTGCCTCTATATCCCGTTGCCACCGTCGTAGGTGTCAAAGGTTACTGCCCCGTCGCCAACTCAAATGGACTCGTGTTGGTCGACTCGCTGCGGTGCAAGTTGTAGGAGAATTGTGTTGTATCCATCAACTTCACCCAATCTCGTTGGTTTGCACTCACGTAGTGTCGCAAGTACACCTCCAACAAGGCATTCACCCGCTCCGTCTGTCCGTCGCTTTGAGGATGAAATGCCGTCGAGAAGTTCAAGTTTGAGCCCATGATCTTGAACAACTCTCACCAAAATCGGCCCGTGAAGCGCCCATCTGTGTCGCTCACAATGTTGCTAGGAATGCCCCAATACTTGACCACGTTCTTGAAGAATAGACGCGCCACATCCTCTGCCGTCAAGTCTTTTGGCCCAGGAATGAACACTCCATACTTCGAGAACCTGTCCACCACAACCATGATGCAACCGCAACCATCGACTTTGGGAAGTCCGATGATGAAGTCCATGCTTACACTCTCCCATGGTCGTTGAGGCGTGGGCAAGGGCTCTAGCAAGCCTTCCTGGCTTCTCTGCTCCATCTTGCCTTGTTGGCACACAAGACAAGTCTTCACATACATCTCCACGTCGTCTCTCATACGCGGCCAGAAGTACGCTTCTTCGATGAGCGCTTGCGTTCTCTCGATGCTGGGATGTCATGCCCACTTGGAATCATGGCACTCCTTCATGATCTCCTTTCTCAAGTTGGCCCATCTTGGCACGAACACCCGCTCTCCCTTGGTCATGATGAGCCCATCCTTCATCCAAAACCGTTGAGTCTTACCTTGCTTGATGTACTCCGCTACGGTTTTGGCGAAGGGGTCATGGCCAAGGCCTTCGACGATCAGCTCCTTCAAAGGAAACATGGGCTGGCTGATGCTTGCGGCTGCACTCTTGCGGCTGCACTCTTGCAACGGAATTCGCCTTTCCTGGATTATACTCCATGACGAAGTCAAACTCGGCCAAAAAGTCTTGCCAACTCGCTTGCTTAGGGGTGAGCTTCTTCTGCGTCAGAAAGTAGCTCGTTGCCACGTTGTCCGTCTTCACTACGAACTTTGACCCCAACAAGTAGTGCCTCCATGTGCGCAAGCAATGCACCACGGCCGTCATCTCCTTCTCTTGGACGGTGTATCGCCTCTCCGTCTCGCTGAGCTTCCTACTCTCGAAGGCAATGGGATGCCCATCTTGCATCAACACACCTCCAATCGCGAAGTGGGATGCATCGGTCTGCACTTCGTAGGCCAAAGTCGGGTTGGGGAGCACGAGCACGGGCTCCTTCATCACCGCTGCCTTCAATGCCTCGAATGCTTCTTGGCACCTTTCCGACCAATCCCACGCCTTGTTCTTCTTCAAGAGATCCGTCAAGGGTGCTGCAATGTTGGAGTAGCCCTTGATAAACCTCCGATAGTAGTTGGCAAGGCCAAGGAATGACCGCAACTCTGGAACCTTCGTCGGCGGCTCCTATTCTTGGATTGCCTGCACCTTCGCCCCATCCATCTTCAACTTGCCTCCACCAATGATGTGCCCCAAGAATGGAACCTCCGTGGCGGCAAATGTGCACTTCTCCCTCTTGACGTACAACTCGTTGTCGCGAAGGACTTGGAAGACTTGGCGTAGATGCTCGGCATGCTCATCGAGTGTTTTGATATACACGACGATGTCATCCAAGTAGACCATGACAAACCGGTCCAAGAATGGCTCGAACACTTGATTCATCAAAGTGCAAAACGTGGCTGGTGCGTTGGTGAGACCGAACGGCATCACAAGAAACTAATAAGAGCCATACCTCGTCACAGAAGCCGTCTTTGGCTCGTTGCCCTCTGCTATCCGTACTTGATAGTAGCCCGAGCGAAGATCAAGCTTGGTGAACCACATCGCATCTCCAAGCTGGTCGAACAAGTCGGCAATGTTGGGAATTGGCCACTTGTTCTTCACCGTCAACTTGTTGATGGCTCTATAGTCGATGCACATCCGCAACGACCCTTCCTTCTTCTTTTGGAACAGCACCGGTGCTCCAAAAGGTGACTTCGATGGCCGCATGTAGCCTGCATCCACCAAGTCCTTGAGCTGCCTCCACAACTCTTCTAACTCCGGTGGCGACATGCGGTATGGTGCTCGCGAAGGGGGCTTCGCTCCTGGCTCCAACTCGATCTTGTGGTCCACCTCTCTTCTTGGTGGCAGCTTCTTGGGAAACTCCGATGGCATCACGTCATCGAACTCTTCGAGGACGCCTTCGATGATGGGAGTTGTGATTCCCGTTGAGCCTCCTTCTTCCTCCATTTTCAAGGACACAAGAAAGGTTGGATCATTCTTCTTGAACCCATTCAATACCTGCATGGCCGATAGAGCACTATGGGGGCCATCTTCTCTCAAGAGATGGACCGCATGAAACTCCCCTTCCTTCTCCAAGCACATCGTGTTGGAGTTGGGCTTCAAGAGCACTCCCTCCTTGTCGAGAAAGTTGATGCCGAGGATGACTGGGTGATCATCCATGGTGATGATGGAAAAGTCGATGAGGCCTTCCCACTCGCCAAGCTTCACTGGCACGTTGTGAGCAACTCCATGGATTGGGATGGACTTCGAGTTGATCGTCTTGAGCCTCCCTTGCCCCTTCTCGTAGGCAATACCCAGCCGGTTTGCCTCCTCGATGCAAAGGAAGTTCTCCATGGCACCGATATCCACCAAGGCTTTTGACTCGCCTTGCATGAATTGCGCCAGAACGTAGCACCTCCCACGCTTGCTCTCCTTGACGTCGGTCTTCACCGCGCCAAGCTTGCGGATTGAGCCAATCTTGGCCTCCGCCGTTGCCTTGGGCTCTTCATATTGAGCTTCCATGGCCGCCAATCTCTCCCTCCTTGGGCAATCCCGCACTCGATGTGGTCCGTCGCAAAGGAAACAAGATACGGGCTTTGGTTCGTATTTACCCCCTTTGCTTGAACTACCTTGGTGTTGTTGAGTGCGAGTCCCTTCCTTGAAAGGCTTCTGCTGTTCTCCACCCTTGTTGGGCTTTGAACTCTTCTCTTTGTCGCTGCTCTCTTGCCTTTTGTACTCAACAAAAGACTCCGCCGTGGCCATGGCAGTTGCAAGATCTTGCACTCCTCGACATTGCATCTCCATCTTGACCCATGGTTGCAGCGCATCAAGAAAGCCGTGCATGACCTCCTTGTCCGTGATGTCCGGGATCTCTAGAAGCAGCTCCGAGAATCTTTCACATATTCTCGAACTCCACCCCTCTAGGTGAGTCTTCTCAACTTCGAACGGGCTTCAAACTCCATGTTCTCTGGGTAGAACTGCTTCTTGATTTCTCTCTTGAAATCTTCCCACGTTACCATCACACACGTACCCCTTTCGACGTTCGCTTCACGTCACCTCCACCACACCATGGCAACATCAACCAAGTAAAGTGGAGCGGTACGGAGTTTTACCTCATCCTCTTGAATGCCGGACGCCTTGAAGTACTGCTCAAGACTCCAAAGGAAGTTCTCTAACTCCCTCGCGTTCCTTGAACCTCCGAAGTTCTTCGGTCTTGGAACTTCAGCACGTGGGACGGATTGCACCGGGGCTGGTCCGCTAGCCATGGCTCTCTTCACGAGAGTGACCTCACTCTTGAGGTCTGCAATCTCCTCCTTCACGCCGACCAGCTTAGCCTGGACATGCCCTTTCACAACTGCAATGGCGGTGCTCATGGTTTCGGAGATGGTGTTGGTGATGAGAGCCACGAGCTCCTCTCGCATCCCATCATGGTTGATCTCCAAGCTCGTCAATCGACCAGCCATTCCTTGAACATCGCTTTGGACTTGGACGGTCAAGAAAGCCGTGCATGGCCTCCTTGTCCGTGATGTCACGACCTTACTCCCATCTTGGCAGTGACGTGGCGCGTTGACCGTTAGTCAACGCGTTTGACCGTCCAAGTTAACGGTCAAACATCGGGTTTGGCCAAATTGTTTATTTTGGTGTATAGTTCGGGCCATGATGTTATAGATCGAAAAGATTGGTCAGGATGTTTATTTTGGTCAAAGTTCAGGCCATACGAAAATATTAACCCTATAAATAAATAATTAATTTAATTAAAACTAATATCTAAACAATTTATTCAAAAATACCCGTGTCCTCTTTTAAACAAGAATTAGCTTGTAGTGTAGTGGTAAAATATTTTTAATCAACCTAGAGGTCATGAGTTCAATCCTTAGATTCTATATATTTTGGGATTTTTTTTTACTCCCGAAAGTACCAGTGTCACAGGACACTGCCCGGACCCCCTGCCTCCGCCTCTGTGTATAGCAATATAATCCTAATAATAAGAATAATTATTGTTGTATTAGTCTTTATAATAACATAATTGTAAAAAACATTTTGATAATATAAAAATGTGGGTTATGTTCATAAAAGAATGGACACCCCAACTGGATTGAGTTTTTTCACTTGAAAAATCAGGTGTATTTTACCTAGCATTTTAACGAATGCTCTCGTTAGGTTGGATTTGAGTTCGGAATAACCCGAGTCAATCTTAGCCATTGTCATCCTGCTCGGACCCCCTGCCTCCGCCTTTGTGTATAGCAACATAATCCTAATAATAAGAATAATTATTGTTGTATTAGTCTTTATAATAACATAATTTTAAAAAACATTTTGATAATATAAAAATATGGGTTATGTTCATAAAAGAATGAACACCCCAACTGGATTAGAGTTTTTTCACTTAGAAAAATCAGGTGTATTTTACCTAGCCTTTTAACAAATGCTCTCGTTAGGTAGGATTTGAGTTCGGAATAACCAGAGTCAATCTTAGTCATTGCCATCCTGCTCGGACCCCCTGCCTCCGTCTTTGTGTATAGCAACATAATCCTAATAATAAGAATAATTATTGTGGTATTAGTCTTTATAATAACATAATTGTAAAAAAAAAAATTGATAATATAAAAATGTGGGTTATGTTCATGAAAGAATGGACACCCCAACTCGATTGAGTTTTTTCACTTAGAAAAACTAGGTATATTTTACCGAGCCTTTTTAAGAATGCTCATTAAGAATGCTCTCGTTAGGTTGGATTTGAGTTAGGAATAACCCGAGTCAATCTTAGCCATTGCCATCCCTACCTGTGCTAATTAATGAAAATAGAATGCTTCTATTGAACGTTTTAATTGTGGAAAGAAAAGCTTAGAAACATCTAGAAAAAAGGAAGTTTAGAAACCATGGTCTACAAAACTGTACCGGAGACCAAATCGGAAAAGTTAACGGTAGGATATTTTATGGTATAATCGTATTTTAATCACAGTTCAACCGTTAGTATCGTAAAATACTACCTATCGATTTAGCCTCCAATACTGATATTTTGTGGTTGAACCGTCAGTACAATACGATTTTATGTACCACGTTAGAAACAGAGTCAGTTTCTGAGTTCGGAAAACAGAGGAAAGCAAAACCTATCTTGTTGGCCGGGTGTATTATATATTTGGGGCTCCATTTTGTTGTTAATTACATAGAGTTAGCATGCTCATTCTTAGAGCATCCACATTAGTATTGCATTCTCAATTACAAAACTGACATGACATAAGTGTTTGCAATTCCCAAACCAATTGCATTGATGTGGCTACCAATTCCATATTTGCAAGCTTGCAACAAATGCAATTCCGTATGCAAGTCAAAAAAGCCTAAAAAATGGGGATTTTTTATTTTATTTTATATTATTTTCTTTTCTCTTTTACTTAATTTTCTATAATTTAAACTTAATATTTAATTACATTTGCAATTGCAAGTTAATTGCATTGATATAGGTGAATGAAATGAATGTGATGTAGATTGCAAAAAATTTGAGTTGACAATAAAAAACACAAATACTGAAGGGATCGTTTGGAAGTTGCGATTGTTAAATAGATGTATTGTTGAGAATGCATGTATAATATTATACATGTATTGTCGAATTTGATGCTTTGTAGAATACAACGTTTGGTATGTGTGATTGTGTATGTCGCATCAGCTAAAAGCTGAGACAAAACAAACTCAACTCAACTATCTCAACAATCACAACTAAAAGTTGAGATATAACAATCACTCAAAATGAGTGATAGTTTCTGTCACATCATAGAAACAATCCATGTATTGTTTCTGCTAAAAAACAAAAAAAAACGATGCATTATAAACAATACATGCATAATGACAATCTCAACAAAACAATCACAACTTCCAAACGAACCAAATGTATTTCTTTTCCAATTTCATTAACTAAGTTAAACTCTGAATAGCCATAAAATTAACAGAAGAAGATTTAGCCCAGCCCAAGTAACTGGTAAGGGAAGAAAGACGACGGAATCCCTTCATTCTAAAATCTGCAGTCGTCCCCCTTCCCTCTCTCTTCTCATCACCCCTTTCCCTTCGCATATCACAGCTTTTTCTTCCAATCCCTAATCCTTTGATTGAAATCATTCTTCACTGCAGTGTCATCCTCATTGCCCGTCTCGTCCAGCTTTGACCTGGGTCCACCTGGTTCACCTAACTACCCTGTTCTAGCCGGTTTGGTCATATGGGTATCGGTTTCTTAGTTTTATGATCGGGCCTTCTCTGTTTCCAGTTTCAGCAGCACTTTCTGGAGGAGATAAAGAGGGAGAGAGGAATCAAATAGGAGGTGGGTAACGCCGAAACTTTGGCGGGAGTCACGTTATTCGCAGAGCCCTCTGTTCGGTTATTGTTGTAGGTAACAAATTCGCCCCACCAAACCAAAGAGACACGAGGGCCAGCACCGTCTTCTTCTTCTTCTTCTTTCCCACAGTATTCAGTACTCACAAACAAGTTCATAAATTGAACTGCCTCGCCATATTGTACAGACAATCAGAACATGCGAAGGGAAGGCTGCAGCCTATACCAGACTCCCCTCTTCTCCCTACAGCCGGAAACTGCTTCTCAGGTTCTTTCTCCGATTTCCTTGTTGCTTTTGCTGCTGCAATGGAGAATCTGCTTTAGTTTCTCGTCTTTGTTCTCTGCTTCAGTTTTTGGCGGTTTGGGTTCTTTGTCTGATTACCCTTCACCAGTTTTGACTTGAGCTTTGTGGTTTTACTTGTCGATTGGGTTGGGTTGTTGGATCCGAAAGAAATTTGCTGTCTTTATTCTGATTTTCTAGCTTTCATTTGGATTTTTGTGATGAATAAGATTGTTTTTTTTTTATCATGCTGTTCATTCTAGCACGTTAATAACTCAGATTTGCATTCTTGGGATAATCAGGGTAGGTATTTTTACGATTGATTCTGCTCTCTGATCCAAAAAGTGTGGGGGAAAATGGATAAAGCTAATGATAGAGCCAGTGGGTTACTAGGCAGATTAAGTGGTTTCATGAGGAGTTGCCTCTTCAGAGTCCTACGCATGGGTCCAATCCCAACCCATTACTCCTTCATAATGGATGGCAATCGACGTTACGCCAAGAAGGTGAACATGGGGGAAGGAGCTGGTCACAGGGCCGGTTTCTTCGCCCTAGTCTCGGTGCTCAAGTACTGCTACGAAGTCGGGGTGAAGTACATCTCCATCTACGCCTTCAGCATCGACAACTTCAAGAGGCGCCCCGATGAAGTCAAGACCATAATGGACTTGATCCTCGAGAAGATCGAGGGGCTTCTCGAGGAAGGCAGCATTGCAGATCAGTACGGTGTTAGGGTTTACTTTGTTGGAAACTTGAAGCTGTTGGACGAGCGAGTGAGGATCGCAGCTGAGAAAGTCATGGAGGCTACTGCACATAACACCAGGTGCGTGCTCTTGATCTGTATAGCTTACACTTCATGCGATGAGATTGTGAACTCGGTTAGAGAGTGTTGTAAGGATAAGTTGGAGGAGATCGAAGACAAAGAGGGCGGTGGTGGTGGGGTGGTGGTGAATGAGCATTCGGCTATACAGTTAGTGGACATTGAGAAGCACATGTACATGGGAGTAGCTCCCGATCCTGATGTCTTGTTGAGGACTTCAGGGGAGAAGAGGTTGAGCAATTATCAGCTGTGGCAGACGACTCATTGCACGCTTTATTCGCCCACAGCGTTATGGCCTGAGATCAGTCTGTTGCATGTGGTGTGGGGAATACTGAAGTTCCAACGGAGCTATGCTTACTTCGAGAAGAAGAAGAAGATGTTGTAGATTATGGAAGGTCTACGTATAGGGGCTCTCCTCTATTGTGTTGTAAGCTTGTTGGAAAATCTCTGCTCCTGATTTACCTCGAATAGAGTGCTCACGTTTGCATTCTGCATACAGGCAGTTTCTATAGATGATCGTTGATTCATGGTTGAGTTGAAGTTATATATGTGATGATAATAGCATCATTGGTTCTGTGCTTATTTTGTGAGAATGCTGAGAACAGTGAGATGGCTGAGACGATTGAAGGTATTCAATTGAGTTAGTGGGTTCTGAGAATATCAGCTTTTCCAGTTTCTTGAAGTCACTCTGCATTTTGCAGTTCTTCCATTTGATCATTTGGCTTCATTTGATCTTTCTTCTGAATGGCCATGGCTTGTAGTCAGTTAATATATTCTGAGGGTGAGAATTTGTGCAGATTATATCATTCAATACTTGCTTGCAAGCAACTTGCAAGTTCCAAACCTTTTTAAGATTCTTTTATATTATTTAAACTTATCGAAATACTAAAAATTAACCAAATGTTAACTTTCAGTTAGCAATTTTGTTGGTAATATTGATTTGACAACATAATACTGGTTTAGAAGAGACACATGAAGGTCAACATGGCAAAATTTTAGTATTTTAACTAAGAAAAGAGTTACAAAATTATTAATGATAACGTAAAAATGACTAATCTTTTGATGCATTACGAAAGATTTGGTTACTTAATAGCATTTTAATAGGTCTGGATATAATAAAATAACCTGAAAAAAATTTGGATGAAAAATAGACATTACCCATTTTTCTTTATTATAATCCGCGGTAGTGATGGCAATTTGAACCCGCCCTGCTAGTATTACCCGACCTGCAGTAGCGTGGGGCGAGGTATGGGTATCTACTTGAGACCTGCCGTGCCCCGTACCGCCCCCGTTCTAGGTCCATTTTATCTCCATTTCTTGCAGTATCTATATATATTTTTCCTATTTTGACTTTTCTTCAACTAGTTAGACTCGATCTTTCAACTTGTTAGACTCAATTATCCATCATATTATCACGATTTTGCATTCATAAAGTTTTTCCCCCCTTCGTTTTATTGTAGAATGTAAAATTTATGTGTATTTTTTTGTAAATAACATGTAAGATTAGGTCGACTCGTCCCGCCCCGTACCCACATAGGTTTAACCCGCCCCAACTCGCAGTAGTATGGGGCAAGAGTATTCTGTATTGAGAATTTGAGATACCCGTGCCCTATTGCCATCACTAATCCGCGGGTTAGATACATTCATAAATAGACTTGGGCCGAGAGATCGATCAGCCCATTTGTTAGAGAAGGCCCATGCCCGCTTTAGCGGAGGGAAAATGTAAAAACAGAAAAGTAGCAAGTTTGTTACTGGAATCAACTGATCAGGTAGATGAAAACCTTAAAAAAAAAACAAGCTGTTAAAATTTAGAGAGATCTCATCTCCACACAGAAACCAGAGGAAAGGTTCAAAAAAAAAAAAAAAATCAACAGTGAGAAAAGATGGCGTCGAGCGGAGCAGCGGGGCCGTTCTGGAGAGCGGCGGGGATGACGTACGTGAGCTACTCGAACAAGTGCGCGAGCATGGTGAGGAGCTGCCTCAAGGAGCCTCACAGGACCGAAGCCCTGGAGCGGGAGAAGGTTCATTTCTCCATCTCCAAATGGGTCGACGGAAAGCCAGAGAAACCTTGTAAGCTAATTTATTTACTCTCTCACTCTCTCTCATCGACGTTTCTCATTGTTCTTACGGTAAATTACGGTGATCTCTTTATTTTCTTTTTTCTTCTTCTACAGCGATCCGGGAGGAGATTGATTCGGGTTGTGGAAGATGAATTTAAATCGAGAAGCGAATCAAGCCTACTCTTTCTTTTCTTTTCGTACCAGAGAGATTCATTTGGCATGTTGTTAGCGTTGTTATCATCAGCAAATAATAACGAGAAATGTTCTCTCGTTCATTTATGTAAGTTTTGTTTCTTGATCGAAATCATTTAATTTTGCGATTTCTTTTGTCGCATCGTATTCGATTTGGCTTCCATAAAAAAAAAGTCTACCAACACCAGATCCGGATCCGAGCATAAACAGTTAAATTGTTGGTATTTCAATATAATAGAAGGTGTTCGTAATTTCAGGCCTTACAGGCAAGTTATACCACCGATTAAAACCATGCTTCGATGTTGAAATCGGGGACATATTTTGATTACAATTTCACTATCGGTATCTCACAAAGGGGTGTGCAACAATCCGAACATTAGGGGTGGGCATTGGGTGGGTCGGGTGGATTTTGACCATAAAATGCACCCTCCCGCGCTTAAACGGATTGATAATTTTTAACCCACCACCCACCCACATTTAGTCTCGGGTTGGGTCGGGCGGATGGTGGATGATTTGGGTGGGTTTGTGGGTTCACCCACATCACAATGTATATAATATAAAGGAGTCAACTTGACATGATAATAGGCGAAGAGAGTTATCTGGGGAAACAAGAAGATGAATATAGGGCGAAAAATGACGAATTAGTTCTTAAAATGGATAGAAATTCTATTATGAAAGAGTTTTCTACATATTGAGATGATTATCAGGTGCAAGGAACTAAGAAAAACAATTCCACAAAGGAAAGAGCAGTGATCTAGGCACAAGAAGTAGAGGAAAAAATAAAGGGAAGAAGAGGGGATCGCTATTTGGAAGGTTGGCTTTGAGGTTCAAACTCCAGGAGCAGTCCTAGTTTATGTCTAACGTCTCCACTCTCCCCTCTCTACCGCCGACGACTTTGATTCTTTTGTTGTTGGGTTGAGCGGGTCACCCGCGCACCCACCCACAACCCACCCACCACCCGGCGGATGGCTCCCAGCGCAACCCGTCACCCACCCATAGACCCACCCACTTAACGAAATTCGGGTCAAATGCGGGTGGATCGGCCCAAACCCGCGGATGATCCGCCCGCATGCCCAGCCCTACCGAACATAATCTAACGAAACTCACGAGTACCGCAACCTATTAGTAAAAAACATATTGTGTATAAGGACCATAACATTATTATATTCGGGGTGACCTGATCCAGTCCAAATATCAACTCGGTCCATTTTTCTTATACAATTCATAGGACTAGTGACTGGACCACATTTTATTCAGTCCGTATGATCCAAACATCGATTTGCTCAGTTACAATCCCGTACAAACCAAACCATTGCACACACCACTACCACCAACTCAATACCAATGCTATACTGGTTGAATCTGAGTACCATAATCAAGAAGAGAACACAGCAATGACAGCATACGGTAGAGATCCGAGTCAATAATAAGTTGAAAACAGAGAAGAAAAGAATGCTAGTATGCTACTGAAGAATTTGATTAGCTTGTGTATAAAAAGTAAGGACCGAGAGACAAAAAGATTACATGCCCCAATCATAAAATAGTGTGTAATTTCCTGGTAGAGGAACAAATTACAGCCTTTCTCCCCTCCTCAGTAGAGAAATAAATTACTATAGCAACAAAAAGAATCGATCACTCAAAGTGACCTGTGGTAGTAAAAATATCCGTTTCCCTCTTCTAAACCTCCATGACAACCAAGTAGTGGTTGATTCCTCCAAAATACCTTCATTTTGAACAGAGAGAACAGATTTGGAGAACTACTTTGTTTCTGCTCATACCTTTTCTTCAGCTTCCTCGGTGGCATCCGCCGAGTCTTCCTGCTTCTGGGCTTTGCTGCCGCCGTTCATGGAAACGCTGCGGCGCTCTTTCCCTCCGGGCCTAGCTGAGGCGTTGCCGTACCAGACCATCCCAGCCACGGCGATGATCATCCCGAAGACGACGTGCAGGTTCAGACCGTCCTTGCCGAAGAAGATGAATCCCAGAATCAGGACGAGGATGGTCTTCATGTGTCCCAGCACTTGGAACGACACGGCGGTGAACCTACCGATGCAGATGAACTGGCTCAGGTTCGTACCCACGGCGATGGTGCACGACAGAACTATGAACGCCTGTACCAGATATTAACACAAAAAAGCGGATGACGAATTAGATTCCCCCTGAACCATGAGAATCTTGAAGTGCCGTTAGGATGAGATCATACATACGAATATGCAACAATGTGTTCTGGAAAGACACGGGGAGCAAGCTGAAATATGTGGTTTAGTTTTGTATCAGGTTGGGCCGAGAAAAATGACGAATTGTCAGAAACGATGTATACTTAGAACTACAGGAAACATTCCCTGAATACTAAACTATGCCTTGAAGCTGTATGCATGATGCGCAATGACCATCTCTTGCATCGTCCGTCAGGAAAGAAAACCCCAGAAATCATCATTTCGTGCAAGCAAACTGTCGACAAATCTCTACACATAGTCTATTTCTAGCTTTGTTTGAACCAGAACTAGAAGATATGCACTCTTAACTGTGCAGTTTAGAGGTTCGTTCAGCTGAGAGGCCTAGAGCCATGGACAGGCACTCAATAAGATTACGAGAAAAACAAACACTTACTAGCATTGGCATTCCTATAAATGCTACTAAGATTAAGAAACCCACCACTACGATTATGTCTCTCCACTAGCGTTCAAGGTTCTACTGACAAGATATACATAAAAAGAGAGAGTTCGGTTTAAATCGCTTAAGCAACTCCCTATGACTTGGAAAATTAACTCTGGCGTACATGCCATACAATCTACCAATGGTTTTACAAAACACCAATTGGACACTTAATCCCTGTCCCCTAGACTAAACATCATGGACACTGATGGTTCTCTGGAAGTTTTTGTTCATGCATTTGTTGTTGTTTTTTTGTTTTTGTTTTTGCCCATCTAGATGGAGGTTTGACTAAATTGACATGCATACTTTAATTTGAATGATAATGGAGAGGGAGATAGAAGAATGGTTGCAGGCAACTCCTAGATTCATAGCAAGTGAAGTGATGAAACTTGAAAAACTCACCACAGATGTAAAACTGAAGGGATAGGCGTCCACTCTTTTACTCGTCAAAAAGTAGTCCACAAAGGGACCCACTAGCAGCAGAGATGAAGCTTGTGCTGGAGCAGTATGCCCCAACAAGTTGAAAGAACCTAGATTGTACCTCCGTTGTAGATAGTGTACATACTGCACAACAAAAACAAGAATACGAGTGTCCCAACTCTAGAATGTAAACAAAAACACTCCTACATTAACAAAAGTCAACCTTTAACTCAGCCCAAGTTGAGACTAGCCATGCTAGGTATGAACAGCTACTTACATATTGCTGCAGCGAAGTGCTCCAAACTGCTATTAAGGCAGCTATGAATCCTTTGGCATTAACGCTCACATCTGTAACAGTACAGACAGCAACTCCGAGAAGGACTACTAAGATGCTTAGTTTGGTGTCTCTTGAATATCGTACTTTATCCAAGACGACTTCCAGAAAACATGAAACAGGGATCATGCTTAGCTTTGCAATCTGATAAGTTTTGAAAGAAACAGAGGAACTTATTAGTTTCTAAATTTCATTATCATAATTATTAGCTTCTAAAATTCCGCAGAAGGATAGAGAGCACACAGTTTAGTAGTTCAACAAAGCCTCACCTGATAAAATCCAACTGAGTTCCACATTAGACTCACGTTCATACCAACGATGGAGAAGTTTGCAAAGAAAACAAACTTCAATAGGTCTCCCAATGGTAAATGAGACGGCTGGATGTATCCTAGCCATCTTAGGACAAGCGTTAACAAGGTCGTTGTGGCAAAATGAAGACCGGTTAGCGTTGTTGCTGCAAGCCATACCAAATTGAACAAAGAATATCAGACACATTCCAAAAAGACTAACAAGTTTCACCAATGAAGTAAGTATGAATCCGAAAACCCCATCATAATGATAGAAACACAGAACGGGACAGCTGCATATTTCAACCACAATAAAACCCGGCAAAGAAAGCATAGTTCTTTTCACCAACTGAGAGGAACCAAATTCCCTAAGCACTCTCATAAGAAGCAAAGTTACCATCGGTTGAAAGCCTTTAGTAGCAGAAGACTTACCAAAGCTAAAGCCATAGGTAGCCATGAGGGCTTTGTTGACGAGGATAATTCCAACAGAAGTGACGACATTGAACATCCATGAAGCTGCATCGAGAGATGCCTTCTTATCAGCTTTGCTTGGCGAAGACATCCTCCCTCTCCTTCTCTCTCGTCCACTTAAAGCTTTCTCGATGCTCGACGAAATTCCTCAGTCACAACAGATCGCTCTTCATGAGACTACGAGTGCGAATGTCTTTGAAAGATACCGCAGCAGAATATCTGCATTCACAATGACAAATTCACCATCCGATTTCAAAGCCAAATTTGGAATTGAATCTCAGATTCAACTAAGGCTTCGTTTTAAGTAGTGATTGATCACGAAACAAGACTATAAAAAGAAAGAAGTCCAAACGAACACGCAAATCTACAGAGTCCTCAACCGGATCGCCATCGGAGAACTCCAGCGCTATTAAATAAAACCCTAAAAAGATCAATTTTACCGGCGAAAACGCAAACAGAAGAAACTCAGAAAGCACGCAAGTGCAAAGCGA
The DNA here is from genome assembly GCA_946122785.1 of Linum tenue. Taxonomy (NCBI): domain Eukaryota; kingdom Viridiplantae; phylum Streptophyta; class Magnoliopsida; order Malpighiales; family Linaceae; genus Linum; species Linum tenue. The sequence continues at coordinate 11,103,131 of CAMGYJ010000008.1, read as the reverse complement.
AATACCTCATCTGAACAATTTAAGCGGAGTAGAGACTAGGAAGAGAAGGGGGGGGGGGGGGGGGGGGGGAACGCACAGAGAGAACTCAATCAATCCTGCGGGGAATTAGAACAAGAAAAAGGAAAGGTTTATCGCGCAAGGATCTGTCATCTGAATCGCGAGCTGGAGCGCAGAGAATCGATCGTGAAAGATCACAGTGCAATTTTCCCAGCCGAGATGAAGCAGATCCATCACTCGCCGGCGGCACAGCAGTAGGAAAATGAGTACGGAACTAAATCGGAAATCCAGCCGCCGGAAGGGGAATGATTCACGTCTCAATTTCAACACATGGAGATGCGAAACGGAAAGAGTAGCAGAGATCGCAAACATCCAGAGAAACGCCTAGGCAGCAGAACGGCATAGAAGACGAAGATGAAGAGAGAGTGAGAGAGAGAAGAAGAAGCACCTTTTCCGTTGAATTTGGAAGTAGCAACAAGCAGTAGCTTTTCAGCTCTCCCCTGAGTCGCCGCCGAAATAGGAAAGCCCCTCCGTCTCCCGTTCTGGCTCAGATTTTTCCCCGGGAACCGAACGTAGAGGGCAATGCGCGGAGAATTCAGGACGACGGGGTTTGACAAGGGAAGGAAACGGGGAGGCCTCGGGATTGACGGAGGTGGGATGGAGAGGAAGAAGAAGGAAGTGTGGGAGACGAAATCGCATGGAGCATGAGAGAGAGAGAAGAGAATGTTTTAAAAAGGACGAGAAAGGAAACAATAAAAACAGCAAAAAAAAAAAGGGAGTGGAAAAATCAAAATCCCAGCAGTTATTTTTGTGATTTGGGGAAAAAACTCATTCATGAATCATGAGTGAAGTTTCACTTTCGCCATTAATCACAAACAAGGAATATTTGTGGTACCGTGCTATATCAATGGCTGGAATATAAAAAACTTCAACATCGTTTTATAATTATGATTGCTTTGGTCGATATTATATTGATATATTATCACTAAAATTTATTTATGAAATTTGATTAACGGGTTTTGATGAAATTTGAAAATAGTTGTGTTCTTAAGTCTCCAAGCATAATTTTTCGTTATCACTTCTAGCCCACAACAATAAGCCTCATTCTCCGCTTCTCTCTCTAAGTCGTTAAGCTCAGGGAACGGTTCCCGCTTACTGCGCTCCCTGTCGGCGGAGTTCTCTCCGGTGGGCACTTTTCGCCGCTGAAATCTTCTTCTTTTCTTCTTATGCTCCTCGTAATGGCGAGGGAACGCTCCTAGGCAGATCTCTTTGGTATTGCAGAGGAGAATCATTTGGTCTACATCGAGCCTGATATCGTGGGTGGAGGGCTCTGTATCCTTGCAGAGCTCGAAGACGAAGGCATTGCTCACTGGCAGCATTGTCTGGTAGGTTAGTTTCTCTCCTCCTCTCCGCATATCAAGCAAGTCCAGTCCTGGGCGAATACGGGTTGTGGGGCAAGAAAGGATCGATTAGAGTTTCTTGGTTAGGGCACCACCTATTGCTGTTTCAGTTTCCAACGGACTAGATAGCGCACTAGGTATTTACAAGCGGCCCTTTGTGTCAGAACAGAAGCGTGCAATCGACAATCCAAATCAAAACGAACGAACACAAATTTAACGTGGTTCACTAACACAATGTGTGCTAGCGAATCCACGGGCAGAGGAGACAAATTTCACTAATTTGAGGAGAGTACAGGTTACAAACCAAATTCCAAATGGACAAACCAAACAAACTAACCTGACTGACCTTACTACAGACTAGGGTGATGAAGAGTATTTATAGAACTCTTCTCCTAATCCCAAACAGAAAACCAAATACCTTTTCCCAAACATACAAGGAAAAGGCCAAAACAAAACCCAATCCCAAACCTAAACAGAATAGGCCTAAATACAAAACAAACCCAAATCAAATCCAAGTCATATTCTAACAATCTCCACCTTGACTTGAATTCTCTCCCAAATACCAAATATACCAGACGCAGCCAAAGTTGCCAGATGTACCAGATGCAACCAAAGTTGCCAAATGTACCCAGACGGGATACATATCGCCAAACTCAAACGCGATGCAAATCGCCAAACTCAGATGCAATCAGAATTGCCAAACGTACTAACTCCTCCAAATCAGCTGTACCAGAATCTCCCCTGCCTCCAAATGGCCCTAAGGGCGGTCAACAACTCAAACCATTCGGCAAATCCAATCCATATTGAGATTTGCCATTCGGAACCAGCTTGGTGCACTTATCACCAACAGAACATGTCAAAACAGAACCTTGTAAACTATACAAGGCACCACGCTTGACACCTTTCAAAATCACCTTAGAACCTTTGTAGACAGACAACACTCCACCTTCACCTTTGAAACTGAAACCCTTGCTGTCGAGTAAACTCAAAGATATCAGATTCTTAGTCATGTCTGGAATATGCCTAACATTAGTCAAGGTGCGAACAGAACCATCATGTGTCCTTATCCTGACGGAGCCTCTTCCAACAATCTTACAGATAGCACCATTGGCCATAGAAACATGTCCTCCATCTATCTGCTCATAAGTTGAAAAACACTCCCTGCTTGGACACATATGATAATCAGCTGCAGTATCCAAATACCACACATCCCGATGATGTACATGTTCATTCACAGCTAAGGCTAAACCATCTTCAGAATCAGAGTTAGTTTCTTCTGCCACAGCAGCAGATGATTCCTTCTTCTCCTAATATTTCTTCAGTTTAGGACAATCAAATTTCCAATGTCCTTTCTCCTTGCAGTAATGACAGATATCATCCTTCAAACCAGCAGAATTCGAATTTGTATTCGCCTTCCTATTACCAGATTGTTGTCTCCTACTACTAGTAGCAGCCAACCCAGATGCCTGATTTTCTGAACATGAACCAGACGTCTTATGTCGAACCTCCCTAGTATGTAGAGCAGATCTGACATCTTCCAAAGACAAACTATCTTTCCCAGCAATAAAAGAATCCACAAAATTCTCATATGACTGTGGCAAAGATACTAACAGAATTAAGGCAGCATCCTCATCATCTACTTTAACATCAATATTCCGCAGATCTAACAAGATAGTATTGAGTTGATCTAGATGATTCCTGAGAGGCGTACCTTCCTCCATACGCAAACTGAACAAACGTTGCTTCATATGAAACTTGTTGGTTAAAGACTTTGTCATGTATAGACTTTCAAGCTTCAACCACAAGCCCGCGACAGTCTTCTCAGTAGCAACCTCAGTGATGATGACATCAGCCAAACAAAGCAAGATTGTAGAGTGAACTTTCTCCTCCAAAGTAATCCACTCTTCTTCATCTATGCTTTCCTTCTTCGATTTTCCAGACAACGGAGCCCACAAACCCTGTTGTTTCAACAGTGCTTGCATCTTGATCTGCCACAAACTGAAACTGTTTCTTCCTGTAAACTTCTCAATCTTCATACTGATAGCAGCCATCCTTACTATGAAACAAACTCCAACCAAACTTCTCACCAAAAAATCGAGACCAAAACACAACTACCCAAAGTCAACTTCAAAGCGATTCCTCCACCGAACCAAGCTGAAGAATTGAAAGCTACCTCCACAAAGCAAAACTTCAGTCCAACGCCAAATTCCCAAAACCGCAACCAAAGGCTCTGATACCACTTGTCAGAACAGAAGCGTGCAATCGACAATCCAAATCAAAACGAACGAACACAAATTTAACGTGGTTCACTAACACAATGTGTGCTAGCTAATCCACGGGCAGAGGAGACAAATTTCAATAATTTGAGGAGAGTACAGGTTACAAACCAAATTCCAAATGGACAAACCAAACAAACTAACCTGACTGACCTTACTACAGACTAGGGTGATGAAGAGTGTTTATAGAACTCTTCTCCTAATCCCAAACAGAAAACCAAATACCTTTTCCCAAACATACAAGGAAAAGGCCAAAACAAAACCCAATCCCAAACCTAAACAGAATAGGCCTAAACACAAAACAAACCCAAATCAAATCCAAGTCATATTCTAACACTTTGCATCTTCATAACGACATGTGCTATCTCCGAAAATGGGTACCGGGGATCAGGCAGAGAGTCCTAAATGAACAATTCCACTGTGGGTGAAATTCATCGATCTACCGCTGGAGAACGTCACTGGAAGCATCCTAACTAGTCTACCTAGTATGATTGAGATGCCTTTGTGGTTTGATAAGTCGTCTTGAATTAGGCATAGGTTGGGATATCAAAAGGTGTGTGTGGAGGTTGGATTGAATACTGTGTTTTCGGAGTCATTGAAGCTTGTCCCAAATGGAAGGCCCGCTTTCCATGTCCAACCCAATATTGCAATAAGCCGATGGCTTGTGAGAAGTGTCGTCAGTTTGGGCATAACTGTGTTGAAGAAACTCCTATCCAACAGGTGGAGGTGAATCCTGCACAGCCGAATGAGGTGATCCTAGTTCGACAGGAGGAAGAGGTGGCAGTAACTTGTGTGAGAAGTGATGTTGGGGTGACTCTAGAGAGTAACACTGGGGATGTTGGTGGTCAGGGGGAATTGGTGAACGAAGAAGTTATCTTGCAGGACAAGTCTGGGGGGGGGGGGATTCAGGTGGTAGAGGTGACACCTGAGGAGGCAAGACTTCAATTGGCAGTAGATAATCTTGTCACATGCTTGGCTCCTGCTGGAGGTGTGAATTGGCAAGCTTCTAGTGTGATTCTCCCACCTGAATCTGACTTCCAGGCAGCCGTGGCTGATCATGGACTAGATACTTATCGTCAAATTCTTTTCAGACGCTATCATCACTGGATCAGTTTGATGTAGGGCCTCTTGTTGTCTCTCCCCTGAATAATTCTAAGGAGTTTCATGAACTGCAAGTAAGCATGGCACATCAGAAGGGCGGTAAGAAGAAGGTTGGGAGACCTTCAAAGAACAGTAAGAATGGTAAATGATAGTGTTGTCCTGGAATATGCGGGGCTTCAACAGTCCTGAAAAACGGGAAGAATTAGTGGAGATGGTTAAGAAGTATAAGGTAGATTTAGTAGCTATACTTGAAACAAAAATTAGAAAGGAGAAAATGCATGCTATAAAAGATAAGTGGTTTCCAGATTAGCAGGTGGAAGACATTTACTCAGTTGCTCAAGTAGGAAGAATGTGGGTCCTGTGGAGAGCAGAGTTAGCTTTTTCCATACTAGAAAGTGGGGATCAATTTGTTCATGGTGAGGTACAGGGGGGAGAGCAAATGCAAGTAACTTTGGTTTATAGCTCCAATGAGGTGAGGGAAAGACTAGACTTGTATCATAAGCTAAGAAGTGTGGTCGATAGGAGTAAGCCATGGATGGTAGTTGGTGATTTTAATGTTGTTGTTAGTAGTCAGGAAGCCTCTCGGGAAGACGATTTGGGGGACAACACTTCAGATTTTAATAACTGGATAACATATATGCAGCTGGAAGACCATAGGGTGGACGCACCTTGGTTCACCTAGTCTAACAAGCAACCTGCAAACCCATTAGCCAAGAGGTTGGAAAGGGCAATGATGAACACTGATTGGCTTAGCAAGTTCCCTCAAAGTGAAGTGAAGATCCTCCCCACTATCAGATCACTGTGGTGTCCTCATTCATACGGATACCCAAACTAAAACCCTCCCTAGGCCGTATAAGTACTTTAGCTTCCGGAGACAACACCCAGATTATGAGAGATTGGTCAAGGAAGGTTGGGATTTTCCTGCTAGGGGTTGTGCTATGTTTCGTCTATATAAGAAGCTAAAGCAAGTAAAAGCTCGATTGAAGAAACTAAACAGGGTCCACTATTCTTATATCCATGAGAGGTGCTTCTTGCAAAAGCATCCCTTGATGCAACACAAATTGAAGCCTTGGAGAATCTACTCCAGTCTCTTTTGAAGAAGAGAAGGAATGTAAGGTCCAGCTTCTTAAACTGCAGAAAGATGAAGAGAGTTTTTTAAGACAAAAGTCAATGCAAACTTGGTTAAAAGAAGGGGGACAAGAACTCAAGGTTTTTTCATAGTTTTGTGAAGTCGAGGAATAATAGAAACACCATTAGACAGTTAATCTCTGAAGAAGGGCAGACTATTACGGATGTTAAGGAAATAGGGGAGGAAGCTATTAAGTTCTACAAAAAGTTGTTGGGTGATAAAGATGCAGATGTCAAGAAATACCACATCAATATGATCAAAAAGCTCTTTATTCATCACCTTGCCCTTGAGATCACAAATTTATGTGATCCTATTTCATCTGAGGAAGTCAAAGCAGTGGTTTTTTGTATGCCAAGGGACAAAGCACCTGGACCAGACGGATTTACGGCTGAGTTCTTCTACATAATTGGGAGCTGGATGGAGGTCTTGTTTTTAAAGTTGTGCAAGATTTTTTCAACTCAGGAAGATTATTGAAGGAGGGCAATGGTACGATTCTTACCTTAACCCTAAGATCCCAAATGCAGACTCTCTTAAGCATTACAGACCAATATCCTGCTGTAACTTTTTGTATAAATGTGTCTCAAAGGTGATTGCGAATAGGATTAGAGAGGTATTACCCCTAGTGATAAGCAAGAACCAATTTGCGTTTATTAAGGGTAGGATGATTAGTGACAAATGACAATATCATTCTAGCTCATGAATTGGTTAAAGGGTATAGAAGAAAGAATGTGTCATCTAAGTGTGCTATTAAGGTGGACATAATGAAAGCATTTGATAGTGTTGACTGTGAATTTCTGCTGACTGTGTTAGAGGCTATGGGGTTTCCATTACAGTTTATTAAGTAGATTTAAACTTGCCTGGAATCATCCACATTAACCGTCTGTATCAATGGAGGGTTAACAGGGCATTTCCAAGCTCGAATAGGGTTGAGACAAGGGGACCCCATGTCCCCTTATCTGCTTGTTATCTCAATGGAAATACTCAATTATATGCTGACTAGAGCGGCAAAAATGAAGGTCTTGCCATTTCATCCATTATGCCAGAGGATTGGACTGTCACATATGTGTTTTGAAAATGATCTACTTATCTTCGCAAATGGATCAGTGGAAGGGGTGCAGGGGATTACTGAAGTACAAAAGCAGTTTTACTGGATCTCGGGTCTTAAATGCAATCCACAGAAGAGTGAGCTCTTTTGTGCTGGAGTTAAGGATGATTTGAAGGCTGAATTAATACGTCACTCAGGTTTCCAGGAAGGATATTTACCAGTCAGATACCTTGGGGTTCCCTTGATAGCAGGCAAGCTTAAAGCTGGTGATTGAAAAGCTCTTGTGGACATAATCTTGAAAAGAATCACAGGTTGGCAGGCTCTCACCGTTTCTTATGCAGGAAAGCTTCAATTAGTGTCCTCTGTTCTAGCTAGTATGGCTCAATTCTGGATGACAGTTTTCCAATTGCCAAAAAAGTGATCAGGGAGATAGAGAAAAAGTGTTCTACTTTTCTCTGAGGGTCATAAGCAGGGAGAGCCAAAGTTATATGGAAGTTGTGGCCTTGCCAAAGAAGGAGGAAGGGCTAGGGTTTAAGGATCTGCATAGTTGGAATAAAGCCTGCCTAGTAAGGCATCTCTGGAATGTCCTATCACACCAGGAGACTATGTGGATAGCTTGGCTTAAAGAATACAGGTTGAGAAATGTTAGTATCTGGGAATCATGTACTCCAGGAGCTTGGTTGTAAAACAAGGTGCTGAAGTTGAGGGGTCAAGTATAGGGCTGCCTAGTTAAAACAAGGGCTGGAGTGACCTAGGAAGGGAAGCTGATGACTAAGTATAGTATTAAACTAGTATGGGAACGATTTAGACCTAACAAAGGAGGTAAACCATGGGCTAAACTGATTTGGAAGCAAGTACAAATACCAAAGAATTCTCTGATCACTTGGCTTGTCACTCTTGATAGAATCTCTACCTTTGATAAAATCAAGAAATGGCATCCAGAGTTAGTCAATAAGTGTCCTTTATGTATGAGACATGAAGAGTCCAAGGACCACATTTATTTTGAGTGTCCATTTGTGCAGGAGGTGCTTTCGAGTGTTCTTCCCTGTGAGCTGGGGCTATCAACCTTGACTAGGATGGAATGATGGCTTACAAGTATCAGTAGGTAAGTTCCAGAGGTGTATCAGGAGAGTGCTCTGGAATTTAATGGTAAGTGAGATATGGAGGGAGAGGTGTTGTAGGGTATATGGCAAGAAGATTCTAACTGCAGAAACTTTGATTGGAAGAATGAGAAGTGTGATAGAGGGTCCGTTACTCAGTATCTCACACAATTGAGTATGGAGGTTGAGAGAAAACAGCTCTGGTTCATGTTGCTAGGAATTAGCTTCATGGTTATTCCTTCTGGGACATCCGTACATACTTTGTTAGTCTGTGTTAGCTCGTAATGAGCTCTGATTGAGCATATGTTGGTTTGTGGAGTAAAGACAGTACTTTTGATGGAATAAAACTTGCTTATTCATAAGAAAATTTATGTCTTAGTAATTATATCTTAGTAATTACCGAAAAATAAATAAAACAAATCGATATTTTTTCTAATAATCAAGGCTTCCAAGCTGGTTTATATTGTTGTGCATGTTTAACAAGTGGAACGATTTGACAAGTGATACAACTGGTTTATGTCGTTTCATGCCGTTTAACAAAATATGAATAAGTGTGTAAAATCATTAACATTAAATAAATTTAAGGATTTTGCAACGGTGACATGCATGCCACCGTGACATGGACTTTTCGGTCGACCTAATCCAAAATGCGGTCGACCGAATTGACTAATTCATGTATGTGAGGTTCCGAGACGCGGTCGACCTCTTACATAATATGGTCAACCTCTTTGGTGGTCTAACAGAATGAAAGGTCGACCCAAATACCTCATAGGCCGACCGCCTTCACACCGTATCCGTATTGGATAAGGATTCCAACACCAGAAAGGTTCCACAATTGGACAAGGAAACGAATTGGGTCGACCCATTCACGTCCTAAATCTCTATAAATACGAATATAAGTCCCCTTCAACGCCACCAAGTATGAATTTGGTTTTTTCCGATTTAGAGACTTTGTGAAGAAGATCGTTCGCGGTTGCTGTTGTACGTGTTGAAAGTGGTCGACCGTGTTGAAGGTGAGGTTGACCTAATGTAGCATTCGCCGTCATCTTTTCTAATGCGTGATTTCCACCGTCTAATTTGATATATTGTTGCGTGCAGAATACCATTCGGTCGACCTTGACATCAACCAGGTCGACCTGACGAGACAATTCTTCGGATTTGAATTTAGGGCACAACACTTGGACTTTCGTACTTGCGAGGTAACGAAGATCAACCAAATTGGTCGACCTAATGTGTTTCAAGGTCGACCGTTTCTGTATGTTTAGGTTATTCAACCTGAATGTCGACTTTGGCTTTGTTTGTATGACTATGTTGTGCTTCAAAAGGTCGACCTCGCCCGATATCTGGTCGACCTATCCCTTTTTCGGTTTAATATTGAACTTACTTTTTGTTGTTAATTGTTATTTTCCTGCTGAATAGGTCGACCTAGGAAGAACAGAGATCGACCTTAATGGTTGTGGTAGTCACTATTAGTCTTCCAGGTCGACCTAATAATTTGTCAGGTCGACCACGTCTTTGTTTTTTGGTCAATTGTAGAAATTTGAAGTTGAATGATGATTTGAATTTTTCTTTAAATTGTTTAGATGACGACGCATGATGAGAGACTACATCAAGATTTGGGTGAAATCATGAAATTGTTGAAAGCCACACAAGAGAAGGTGGTGGTGTGTCAAACACAAGTCAATGACTTTCAGAAGTCCATGCATGATAGAGTGGAGCAATTGTCAGTTCGACTGACAGATATGACTGGGATGATACATGACGGGTTTGAGAGGCAAGAACGAATGGAGAATGGCGGAATCTTCCCTATGGAATGATCCTCACTTTGCTATTTGAGCATTTTAATGTGAATTTAAGTGGTGAGGTGGGGTTAAGAATCTCAAGGCAGGAGTTCTATACAGTTTCATCTCTGAAAAAGATGGGCTTTGAGCTGCGCAATGGTGAGTATGTCCGAATAAACAATGCTCATGGTGCCCATGGTGGTGATGACGATGATGATGATGAGGATGATGATGGTGATGTTGATGAAGGATCCGGAGACGAGCCAATGCCGCAGGCACCAATGCAGTCAAAATCGCGCTTTAAAACTTAAGAACTTACGATTTTACGCTTCTAGTTCATCAAAACGCTTTCGTTTCCATATAAAATCTTTAGTGTATAAAATCAGACTAAATTGGATTTTAAAGCTTAGCTTACGCTTATACGCTTATAGTTCACCAAAACGGTTTACGCTTATACGCTTATAGTTCACCAAAATGGTTTACGCTTTTACGCTTCTAGTTACTAAATGGATATTCTTTTAGATGAAATTAATTATAAAAAATATATTTTAAAGGTAAATCACCAACACTATGATGCATTTGAGATTAAAAGATACATACCAGGTCTTGGATGCATTCTCAGCTTCAATAATGTAATCTAATTCACGAGTTCCCAAATTTTCATTAGCATAAAAGGGTGGTGGCTTATTGTTAAGATCTATCTTTATGAACTTATTTTTAAGATGCCATGAATTGCTCTACTTTAGACATGAATAACAAGTATTTATTAAGTTATCTAAATTATGTGCACTCATATTTTACATAGTATATATCGTACTTAACATATTTTAGCCATTTTACAGTATGTTTCAAAAAATTACGCTTTTACGCTTTGATTCTACGCTTTAAGATTTTATCCCTTTTCCGCTTTTAGGTAGAATCACGCTTTTAACTGCATTGGCAGGCACAAAGTTCAAATCCACCGATCACCTTAGAGCGTTTGTGGGAGCGCATGGGTGGCATGTACGAGTACATGGGCCAGATGTCCACCCAGATGACTGGCATGTACGACTACATGGGGCAAATGACCGCCCAGATGAGCACAATGCTGGTGATCGTGAATGAGATGCGAGATGAGTGGCGATCTTTGAGCGGAAGATACATGCATCCCACCACATCCGACCACCATCATGCTAGCACCACCAATGAAGAAAATGTGGATGAGGGAGAGAGGGGAGATGAGTAGGGGCTCGAAGATTTTAGATTGTGTGTTTTTATTGTTAAGTGGTCAAAACGATTGTTGATTGTTATTTTGTTGTTTTAGCTTTTTTTATGTGTGAACAATTATGATTTCTGTTTTATTGTATATCTTGTTAGTTTGTTTAGTTGTTATGCTATGAATTGATGAGTCCTTGTTATCATTATTTATGAGTATTTATGATGGTTTGAAACATAATTTATACGAGCAAAAGAACCACACAAATGGACATACATAAGCAAAAAAGACACGGGGCATAGGTTGACTTTCTTGCATTCGGTCGATCTCGTACCGGATTAGGTCGACCTCAAAACCAACACTTGATCTTCATTTTACGTCAAATGATTGGACACTTTGATAGAACACTTATCTTCTATCTGGTCGACCTCTTTCCTTATCTGGTCGACCATTTTGTTAATGACTGCCATCAAGTGGTCGACCTATATACCTTTTCGGTCGACCATGTTGTTTCTGACGCCAACGAAATGGCCGACCGAGGTTTTATTCTGGTCGACCAAAAATAACAACTTAAACTAAATGCGGTCGACCAGGTGGTCGTTGAGGTTGACCGCAATGCTTTCTCGTGCTGCCCAAATTAGTCAATTCGGTCGACCGCATTCAAGAATAGGTCGACCGAAAAGTCCATGTCACGGTGACATGCATGTCATAGTAGGCATACCCTAAATTTAATTATATATAAAAACATATATGAAGATCATTTACTTATCATCCATATTCATATTTAAATAAAATTTTATATTCCAAACTAAGTAACAAATACCTAAACGTTTATAATTGGATCCAACAAATTATATCAAAATTTAAGTTTTATATTCATAAAATAAATAATAAATTCATTTTTTATTAATTCAATACACTAAAAAGGCGTCATTTTGCTTAGAGTTCGTAAATAGATCATGTCGGTCATATCGTTGGTGTTCATGTTAGTTTCATGACTAGAATTAGGTTCAACCGACCGGCATGCCAGCAGCATGACAACCATGGTAATAACAACTGAAGTGGGAAGCTACAATAGAGTAGATACAACCATCATCACCGATAACCAATTTAGATGATGGGGAATTAGTCTACAATTATAGTCGACTTTCTTGTTATTTTGACGACTACTAATTATGGACATACGAATCCAAACTAAACTTTGCCGAGTCGTACTGATAGAAGGCGAGGCACGCGTAACAATGCCAGGATACAATGTTTGATCACTCTGAATAGCTTCCACCAACATATGGTTATCAGCTTCAGTTTCTGCTTCAATCGGGAAGGAACAAGAAAGTAAGTAATATTGCCCCCAAAAGTACGATATTGTCCACTTTGGGCCGAGCCCGCACGGGTTTTACTCTTTGCCGAGTCGTACTGATAGAAGGCGAGACACGCGTAACAATGTCAGTTTCTGCTTCAATCGGGAAGGAACAAGAAAGTAAGTAATATTGCCCACAAAAGTACGATATTGTCCACTTTGGGCCGAGCCCGCACGGGTTTTACTCTTGGGTGTCCTCCCCAAAAGGCCTCATACTATTTTAGCTAGGTGGACATATATACAAGAGTTCATTCCCTTGTATTACCGATGTGGTATTTGGATTGTCCAATAACTAACTATCTTATACAATCTGTTATTGTTTTTTCGCGTATGATCAATTTTCAGTTACCACTTGTTAGCATCAATCCAAAATATTATTGTCTTTTTTTTTTGTAGAATATTATTGTCCTTTTTTAAGTAATGGAATTGGGTACAATTAGAAACAAATCGAATCAAAATTGAAATATTGTGAATGTGATAACCGATACGTTTCATGCCAAACGTTTTTTTAGTAAGTATTGTATCATAAAAATTAGATACCGAAAGGAATATTCCTTTCAAAATACAATTAGCTATACATATTGTTGCTTAAGTTGGAAATAAAAGCTTAGGATAGACGTTGGTGTCAGTGGTCAGATCCAACTGTAAGTGACAAATTTCACATGCCAAGGCGAAAAATAATCATGAAGAATTTGACAATATAGTGCAATATCAAGATCTTTATAGCAAAGGAAAAAAAAATTGGAGAGTAGAGAGAAATGTTATAAAGCGTTCAATATATGAGTAAATAAATGTTTTTTTTTATATATGTCCTCTATAATATAATGGTTTTTAGATATGAGTAAAGAATACATTATCTATTCATAATAGATAGAAAAAATTATGCATACGGAATCTCACATTTTTTTATAAGATTCGTTATCCATTATTTTTTGTACGGTTTGTTATCCGTAGTTCATTTAATGTATAATTCATATATTTATTTTTATATTTTCCAAACAATAAATTCTTAACACTAACACATTCTTAGTACGCAATACACATAATCTGAATATATACATTCTTGTAACACACTATTTCCGAAATTAAAGCTTCCAAACGACCCCTTATTCATTTCCAAGTGTTCAAGTTAAATTAAGGCTTTAGAAGTCTTTTGTCTTATAATTATGTGACCAAAATGAGTGGTAAGTCAATTTTATGTAAAATGACCCATCATTAGTTGGATTCAAGAATCACTTACGATTTACAAACCAATATTTGAGATGACATCAAATTTCTCTATGATGCATTCGATTAAATCAATGGTTCTTTCTTCTAATTGTTTCTTTATTTAATTTGAAAAAAAAATCAAAAGTCTAGTGTTCGTACTTCTCATACGACCTCATTTATTGTTATATTAGATAGAACGCTCGATGGATTTGTCTAGATGTATGTGTTAAAAATTGTAGCGATCAATATTTCGATGTTGAAGCTAGTATACAATATTGACGAGTACTTAGCAGTTAGCAGAACTCATAAGCAAACCCTAATTACCAATCCAGTAACAATTGATCTATTGATGTGAAAGAATCGAAGATTTGGCATATCTAATTATCCATGGCACTACTTAATAGTACCGTATAATTCCATCTAATTATTAATGCTGTAACGAAATCTTCATGAACACAAATAAATACTACCAATGTTTACCAAAATTTACATTCTTTTTAAATAGAGGAAAGAATTGAATGCGTTGAGTGGTCACAACTATGATACATCATAAATTATGGTCATGTCCACATGTAAGCTTCACTTTCACATGGCCATGTGTTTTTTTTTTTTTTTTTTGCGATGTGTATGTGATTTATATTTACCACTTCCTTTTCATAAGTCACTTTCTTGTTTCTAATAATATCATGAATAATCATTCACATTCATAAACGTAATTGGATCTGTAGACTCGTTTTGGAACATTTTTTTGTCGAGGTGATTTTTGGGTTAAATGATTTATGAGCACAAAAATAACGATTTCTGACTCTTGATTCGATTTCATCAGAGCTTGGGTTGAATGTATCTGAACATGTTAGAATCGCGTTGGTGCAAGAAGTATTTTCGAACTATTAAATCGAATGAGAAGAATATATAGATGAAGCTAATAAAGGTGGTACAAGCTAAATCCTGTGATAGGATACGGAGGATAAGAAGGATAGGAGTCATTTATAGGCGTGATCTTGGGTCCTTGGCTTGAGTTAAGTTGAATAGGGTGGCAACGTTATCTGCCCTGAATGATCTCTAAGAATCTAGAGACAAACATGTTGGGACTTTTAGGGACGAGGGTACACGTACGATAGCCCAAGACCGGGTGACTAGGATTATGATAGAGTCGTGAACTACGTTCACTTTCCGAAAAGAATATTTCCACCCTCAACAAGCCTAGGGTTACAGGAAATTTCTCCCGAGGATAAAACTATCACCACTTTAGGTTCCAGGCTCAAGAACACTAAAGCATAGTTAGAAATTTTTGGAAGAAAGAAGAAGAATATGTTTGATGGTTTGTGGCATCATCCACCCCACACATATTTATAGGGGCCGAATCCATGCATTGTTTCATGAAAGGTTGCCTTTATCCATATGAAAGGTTGCCTCTATCCATATGAAAGGTTATCCTTATCCATATGAAGGGTTGCCTCTATCCATAAGGTTATCCTTATCCATAAAATAATGCAACCGCCACTAGGCCAAAGGGATGTGTCCCTTCACGGAATTAGAATATCGGTTCGGTCGGTCTAATACCAAACCGGTTGGTCGGTCCAACCCAAAACCGGTTTGACTTGGTTAGTCCGGTTCAACCAAATTTCCAACATTCCTCCCCCATTTTAGTGTATTCATAGAATTCACTAAAATCACAATATTCTTCCAACAAAACTTAAGCATAAATGAAAATGTCGTGACGATTGAATTTTCACCTTAGTATATTACACTTGACGAATACTCGAATACAAAGGGTGTCGGTAACGATTGAACCCATTGACTCATATGAATATTCGAAGATAATATACACTTAAGTTTTCCAAACTTCTAAGCGCCTTGACACTATTATCCGCCATGTGTCCAATCCTTCTCATAAGCGCATACGAAACCAAAGTCCGGGTTTCTTGAAGCGGCTACACTTCATGCTTACGTAGGTTGAATCTCTTATTCGTGTACCCGCATAATACACTTTTTCAAAGATTCAATTAAGAAGTTTTGAACTTCATCCTCTTCTCTCATGCAGGATAACAAGCACATACCTCGGGATGAATAAATGTGTGCTTCAATTTCTGATAATAAGCTTTCCTCATTGAATTCAGCCTCTAACGTTGTATTAGAGGGGAATTGGGTGTCCCATTACCAGAAATTATATGGACTTTAACCCATCCCTTTCACAGACTTGATCACCAAGTCACTAGTTAACCACTTCGTCAAATTATCAACCAAATTATTTTGAGTTTGGTCATACTGTCTAGACACAACACTATGAATGATCAGTTCACAGCTTTTACCGTGCCTTACTCCCACATGACCGTACTTGTCATTTTCACTTGACTATATGTCTTAGCCAAATTAGCATTACTATCACAAAAAATAGTAATAGGTGAGATTGGTTTAGGCCATAAATATATGTCATAAACCAAACCTCTCAACAATTATGTCTCTTCTCTAA
Organism: Linum tenue; assembly: GCA_946122785.1. Lineage (NCBI taxonomy): Eukaryota > Viridiplantae > Streptophyta > Magnoliopsida > Malpighiales > Linaceae > Linum > Linum tenue. The sequence continues at coordinate 11,087,065 of CAMGYJ010000008.1, read as the reverse complement.
GAGAAATCAAGGCTACACAAACTTTGATTCCATAGTGAAACTTAGTGATGCAAGTTTGCTATCTAGAGTCCCAAAATATGGCACCTCTCCCAAGCAAGAGGACCCATCTCAATGTTGAAGTATCACCTTTAACATGAGAAATCCAACTAACATCAACAAATCCTTCCAAAATTGATGGAAGGCCACTATAAGTTAATACAATGTGTGTTTGACATATCCTAGTACACGCCTCATTTCATTTCAAATGATGAGAACTAGGATTCATCACGTACCAAATTAATTGTTCTATCGCATATGCGATATCTAGAATCATGTAAGTCATGCATACATCTCCAGTTGTAAAACTGATTTCCAGTATTAACCATAAGTTCCATACTTGGATCCATTGGGGTCTTTAACTCACTACAATTCATACTATGGAATTTATGCAAGTACCTTCTCATGCAGAAAAATTGAGAGAAGGACTCTTCTTTGTCGTTCCGCTTGATTCAATACACAGAATCACATTTGCCTCCCCCATGTCCTACATGGAGAATTGAAATAACAACTTTTTATCAAAGTTCACTTATCTTTTATTGGTTCCAAAGATAACCATGTCTTATACATACAAATGTACGATGACTTCGTTACCAGAATCATCATAATTTGTGTGCACATTTTGTCTCCTTGGTTTAAAATAACATAAACCACTTGACAAAATCACTTATCTTTGATTGGTCCCAAAGATAAATATGTCATTTACATACAAACACAAGACTCTATTACCAGAATCATCAAACATTGTATATACAATTTTGTCTCCTTGGTTTAAAATAACATAAACCACTAGACAAAATCACACCACCAAACCACTAGACAAATCCAAATTTATCTAGAACTTCGTAAATGTCGAATAGAGAATTAGACTAATTAACCATTGAGTATGTGACCTACCCAAAGGCAATTTTCATTCTTCTATTTCTCCATTTTACGAATCATTCTCCTTCTTCCTCATCTTCGAATCATCCCTCTTCCAAGTTACCTTCTGGATATGGAATACACCATGAGATAAGTACGAAGAAAACCCATCTTCTACTGCCATCGATGAAAAACCCATCATCGAACATTCTCATAATTCCATAGACCAAAACCGGTTTCTTGTAAAGAGCGGTTCGAGCCATCGTACCGGAAATTATTCTTTTCGATTGTTGGGACTTTTAGGGACGAGGGTACACGTACGATAGCCCAAGACCGGGTGACTAGGATTATGATAGAGTCGTGAACTACGTTCACTTTCCGAAAAGAATATTTCCACCCTCAACAAGCCTAGGGTTACAGGAAATTTCTCCCGAGGATAAAACTATCACCACTTTAGGTTCCAGGCTCAAGAACACTAAAGCATAGTTAGAAATTTTTGGAAGAAAGAAGAAGAATATGTTTGATGGTTTGTGGCATCATCCACCCCACACATATTTATAGGGGCCGAATCCATGCATTGTTTCATGAAAGGTTGCCTTTATCCATATGAAAGGTTGCCTCTATCCATATGAAAGGTTATCCTTATCCATATGAAGGGTTGCCTCTATCCATAAGGTTATCCTTATCCATAAAATAATGCAACCGCCACTAGGCCAAAGGGATGTGTCCCTTCACGGAATTAGAATATCGGTTCGGTCGGTCTAATACCAAACCGGTTGGTCGGTCCAACCCAAAACCGGTTTGACTTGGTTAGTCCGGTTCAACCAAATTTCCAACAAAACATTCACAGTACTCTTTGCAGTATTAGGGTTTGATCCATAAATAAGTAGTGAAATTCTACCTTAATCAAAATTAATAACATATATAGATCCCAATCCCAATAATGTAAAAAAAGTAATAAAAAAATAATGTAAAAAATAGAACTCTGACGATAAACCATTTTCTTGACTTACTTAATCCAAACGATTTAAAACTAAAAAACATAAATAATTCTATTGTTTTGGTAAATTGTAAATTACTACATTTGTGAAAATTCCATTCTCCTCTTCATTTATGAAAATTTCACACAAAATTACTCATACATAATATATAAAATAATAAAAATAGGTTTTTTTTTATTACACATTAATAATATATAAAATAACCTATCCTAAAATTATCTTTCAAGTTAGAATTAACTTGGAAACCACGTAAAGGGTTGAAAGTGAGATTTTTATTTTGTTTTTACAATTGCACACAACCTTGTAATAACAGTCATACTTATATGTACAGATATACTCAGAATGATAACTGTTGATTTACCATTCTTAGTTTGTGATATTTGAGCTTAATTTTTTTGCTAAGAAACGAAAGCTCAGTTTTTGGCCTTTTGGGTAGAGGCCAATTGTGGGGTTATATTGTTTCTTCTTGTAACATTTCCTCTTATATGTTGCAACCCTCAATCATGGAGGACAATCGGACAAGGGAAGAAAAGTTTAAAATGACATGAAAACGGCTAAAATGTTGTCGGCAATGCTTATTGGACTCATTTTGATAGATACGTCGAGAATCAATTGATCTCAATAACTCAAGAGCTATTAGGAGATGTTCAATAATAAATTTTATATCACATACTAACACGCTCCTTCAAACAAAAACCACCAATATAGGCTTGAAGTTTGCACAAGCATCAAACACCATATGCTTACCAATGGGGTCACCGGGATTCGAACAGAAGACCTCTCGGTCACATAAGCCAGTTGAATTCAGTAACTCGAGTCTTGACAGCTGTTACTTTCAGACTCGGAAAAATTCAACGAACTCATATGACTCGTACTATAGTTGTCAAATTCCGATCATTTATGAAAGAAAAGGTTTATGGTGTTACTCTCATTAACAATCATGGACATGCATGTAAGTGATGAGTGTGTATAGATATCATCTTTTGGTCCTCTCCATGATGGAAGTCGAAGCAAAAGCTCTTATGAAGGCTCTAAATTAAATTAGCTTAATAATATTGATATACTTATATGATTTATGCAATTTCCAAGTTTTCCCGTTAGAGCTCTCTCGGTCGTGATTGTGGAGATGTACGACTTTGATATATTAGTGCCATAATCTCCATCTTCAACGTCAACCCGCCTAATTAATTAGGGCGACAGAGATGTCAGAGATCATAATCGCAATTGATTATGATCGAGTGGACCAAAATGCAAAGGATGCAGAAGTCAAAAGAATTACAGTGATAAGATTAGAAGTTAGAATAGTATGTAAATGTAATTTACCTAATATCCGTTTATCACTGCAAAAGCGCATTAGATTGTGCTTTCTTTAGCGAGATATCTTCACTTCTTCCCAATTGAATCAATTGGATTAATTCAATCAATCTAATTGAATATGTATTAAATGGATTGGATTAGGTGGGTAATTTGGTGGATAGATTGGATTGGATTAGGGATGCAAACGAGCCGAGTCGAGTTTTCGCTTAGCTTGAGCTCGACTCGTTTATAAATTTTTCAGCTCGAGCTCGGCTCGAACCCGAATTTTGTTAATCCAGCTCGAGCTCAAGCTCAGCTCGATTAAAAATAATCCAACTCGAGCTCGACTCGGTAGAGCTCGATAAAAGATCATTAGCACAGCTTGTCAAGCTGAGTACAAGCTCGGCTCAAGATGAGCTCGATTTGAAATCATTCTTGCGGAAAACGTGTAACATAAGAGTTTAAATGATAAAAAGAACACTAGAAACTATAAAATAACAACTAACTTTCATACACATCCGTATTAACAAGATAATATTCATGTTTAGAAGAGTAATTAATCCTTCCACAAGCTCTAAACAAGCCAGCTCACGAGTTTAGCTCAACAAGCCACCGAGTCAAATTAGCTCACGAGCTTATCAAACTGAGCATGGTCTAGCTCAAGTTTGGCTCGTTTACTAACGAGCCGGCTTGTGAAATAACGAGTCAAATGTCGAACGAGCTTTTTCTGATTCGAACGTCGAGTTGCTCGCAAGCGGCTTGACTCAGGCCTAAATTGAATTAATGATATAGTCCGTTAGCTAGATACATGCAATAAAAAAGTGGAGATTTGGTCTGCGTCGACTTTTCTTAGACTAGTAGTCTTATCGGCTGTTGACCTTTCGTTTTGCTATACATTTTATATTTTTATTTATAAACTAAAGAACTAAAGATCATTTTTTCCACTTCATCTACAAGAAAGCTTTGTCACAATCATAATTAATGAAAACCCGACAGTTAAGGTTGACTCAAGGCAAGGGTATGATTAGGTGGCAAACTACAGTGCATGGATTCGTTGATTAATTATCTTATTATCTCCAACTTAATTCGTGCACAAATAAAGTACTCACCGTAATGGCGTAATCATACTTTGATTATCTAATTAATTATTTGGAAATGAATATTGCTTTGGAATATCGCACATAATTGTGTCTTATAAGCGTGCAATGTGTGAAACTCATTGGCACCTCCTACAGTACCTTGTACTTTTTTCAAGTTAGGTGACTTGTTTTTTTTCCCCACAAATCTGAGCCATTAAAATTGACAACAGGCCATTACAACCATTGATGCTAAAAAAAAAAAAAACACGCGCAGATGGGAAACCGGCTGTACCGGTACGCCTGGCCGCCGAAAATGTCGCCGGAATTCTAAGGGAAGAGATTGTCGGTTTGAAAGATAGGTTTTCCCATGCCAATTAGGAGTCGGCCAAATTGTTTATGCATTAGAATTAGGTTTTCCCAATCCGCAGATTGCTTATCCGCCGACTTGTGGGATCTCTCTGTTCCGTCAGCCGCCAGAAGCACCCACCGCCTCCTCCTTCAACGACGGACCCGGCACCGCACGGAACGGATCGACACCGTCGGCGGAGACAGGGGATACGAACGCCGGCTTGCAGCCTTCATCCGCCTCTGCCGGCTCTTCGCCGGCGCCTCGGAAGCCACGATCGCATCGCGGTACCCGTATCTGAAATCGCAGCACCAGTTGCGGTACTTCTCCAGATCCCTCTTCGCCAACTCCAGATCTAAGCTCCTTGGATATCAATTGAGTCTTCAGTTCCCCAGTTGTTTGTCCTTCTCCTTCAATTGCTTTTTGTAATCGACGATTTCCTCACACTTCTCGCTGCGGCAGGGGAACCCGTGAGACTATCCCAGACTTCGGCGACTATAGACGGTGGAGGGGTGTTCGTGGCGCCGTGTTGAGACTTGAGAGCAGCTGAAGGTGGCGATTAGTTTGAAGGACTGGACTCCAACGTCGGATCGGCGATTCTCCACCGTTGGCGGCTTTGAAGGTGATATAATGGTTTTGTCCTTTCTGTCTTTTTCTTTCTCTTGGATGGTCTGTGTTTTGGTGCAGGGCAGTGCAATTATATGGTTTGTTTGTATTATGGAATAATCACTTTGAGGGCTCTCCAAATCCTATATTTGGAGACTTTCAATATTGGAAAACAAAGACTGCAGGCTTGGAGTTCTCGATGAAGAGAGCTTTGTTGTCCATTAAATGTTCTGTTCTTTTTAGGTTAAGCTTTAATGTATGTTTTAATTTATATTAGTTCTACTCAATACAGCTTACAAATGAGTATGATGGATGAAGGTATGTCTTCACAGGCTGATGGTGAAAAGCAAACAAGAAAGAAAATGGTATTAAGCTTATGAATTTGTTAATGATTTATTGAGTTTTATATGAAGCATTTGTCCCGGATGAAGTTGTAATCAATTTAAATTAATGATGTTTAGGAGAAGCAAGAAGATGGGTCTACACGTTTAAATGAAGAAACCGACAAGGATAAGATCGATGCTATGGATGCTTCAACAAAAAAGGTATTTAGTTTTGGTTCTACACGTTCATATATGCCCTATACATTTGTCTATATAATAACAATTCACTTTTTCATAATTCAAATAATGTAGGTATATTTGAGCAGTCGTTGTGGCGTACAAGAATTATGTGGACTCTTAGAAAGTTTATCTGATGATAAAAAAAGGGTCATATAACCCAGATCAGGACCGGACCGAACCCAGATAGCAAACAATCTAATCCTATTTTTGGACTTAGATTTGAAACAAAAACCCCGTTTGGTATCGGATTGAAAACTGGATAAAGACCGAATAAGAGAGCCCAACACCCAAAACTCAACCAACTCCTTACCCTTTGAGGCCTTAGGTCACTAAAATCTCCACAAGCTCAATCTAAAATCAAGACCGAATTGAAACTGGACTGGGTCAAGATCGGACCCGTTCAATTCGAGTCAATTTAATCGGCCCGGACCATATAGCCACAAATAAAAAAGTATATCAATATGAATATTAGGAGCCAATTTAATCGGCCCGGACCAAATAGCCACCCGTACTTTTAAGTTGCTAATATTTGCAAAAAAATTATATCGATATGAAATTGAGTAAAATATGCTTCAACTGGGAATTGAACCATGCCCAATGCACAATAATATAACAACTCATTTGCTAGCCTATATTAGTAGATTGATGCTAAACTGCACGCAATATTTTATACCTCAAGTTAATTTATACTAATTTCAGAAACCTCAATAACGTAAAGCAATGCTAATATTCATTACGTAAAAGAAGGCTGAATTACGTAAGGCTTCCGTAATAACTTTTTACAACTGTTACGTAAATGACACATCCATTACGTAAGGCTTCCGTAATGACAGTTGTTTCTTACGTAACAGTTAAATCAGAAGCGTTACGTAAGACTTCCGTAATACCTTCACACTTTACGTAACGTAAGGTTAATATTCATTACGTAAAAGAAGCCTCAATTACGTAAGGCTTCCGTAATGACATTTTAGAACTGTTACGTAAAATACACATCCATTACGTAAGGCTTCCGTAATACCTTCACACTTTACGTAACGCAAGGTTAATATTCATTACGTAAAAGAAGCCTCTATTACGTAAGGCTTCCGTAATGACATTTTAGAACTGTTACGTAAAATACACATCCATTACGTAAGCCTTCCGTAATACCTTCACACTTTACGTAACGCAAGGTTAATATTCATTACGTAAAAGAAGCCTCTATTACGTAAGGCTTCCGTAATGACAGTTGTTTCTTACGTAACAGTTAAATCAGAAGCGTTACGTAAGACTTCCGTAATACCTTCACACTTTACGTAACGCAAGGTTAATATTCATTACGTAAAAGAAGCCTCTATTACGTAAGGTTTCCGTAATGAGATTTTACAACTGTTACGGAAGATGCACATACGTTACGTAATCATTACGTAATACCTGTTGTGTTTTACGTAATGCAACCTGTGAAACCTGCTATAGCAGGTAAAAAAAATCAAGTTACCTTACTTCAAGGCATGTGTGAAACTCATTAGTATTAACGAGTATCGGCGGATAATGAACAATGCTCTTCTAATTTATCATTCAACATCTCGAATCCAATTAGGAATAGATACTAGGGCACTTCTATTATACTTTAAAGTATTGGTGCTTTAGAGTACAACTTCAAGTTGTAGAATAACGTTAAATGTACAAAATGAAATTGTACTATCAGAGAATTTAAACCTCAAGTTACGTTGTACCATAATATAAAAATACAACTTCAAGTTATACCATAAATACAAAAACTAAAGACCAATACTTTAAAGAATTGTAAAATTCCTCTAGATACTAATTACTTTTCAACTTCATAATTAGACCCAAAGTGTGTGTTATGAACCCATGATATTAGGTCTCATCTATTAATTTTAGTTAAGAGAAAAGGTTAAACCAACACACTTCTTAAACTTGAACCGTTTGGAAATGCACGAGAAATGAACGAAATGCTCTTTGTTTAACTTAACTGAGGTGAAAAAATTAAACTACAACCACAGCTTCAAAATTACAGCTACTAAGTAACAACGACACGAAATTATCAAATATGACGATGGATGCTACGAAAACCACAGCGATTAGAGGACCGATCGAACACACACACCATCATTGCACAACACAACAAAACCGCACAACACATAACCTAGATTCGTTCCCGTTTCACCAATGTCCCCCTTTTTCCGACGAGAAGGTAGAGGATTGTTGACACTCTGCCATTGGATACGTCTCATACCTCATCGCACAACTCACAAGACTGATCTGGGCGCCGTAGTGATCGTGGCATATGTTATAGTTCAGCAACTGGTCCTGGGCATAGACAAGGCAGGCCTTGCAGTCGTCCCGAGAGACGGAGCCCAAACAGTTGGCCCAAGCGTACATGATGGGCTTCTCTTCGGTCTCGGTGCAGTCTGGGCCAGCGGGCCGTGTCAGGTTGACGGCTCCATCTGTGACTCTCCTGGCTTGAACCTTCTTGAAAACGCTGGCGTCGTGGTCCCATCCGCAGTAAGCCGAGATGAGAGTCAGGTCTGGATCGCCTTTAACGACGACGTTTACGTGTACTCCCGTGGTAGAGATCAGTATGAATAGCAGGGGAAGGACGAAGGGTATGAAGGAATAATTCGCCATGTCGATCAAGGCCGGCCGGCCGATGTTGTGACTTGTGAGGGGGTGTTGTAACTTGTAAGTAGTTAAGGGCTTTTGTTGATGGACTACTTGATTCTTTGATGATCAATATATACTGCAAACAATGGAAGGGTGGATTTGTAAATAAGAGAATGCATGTAGAGAAGTTGACCACAATTTATATATTACCGTATATATATGTATATATATTATTGACCAAATCAAAGAAAGGTCAACTGTTTTCGGCTTTTAGCAATTGAAATTTAAATAATTCTATTTTTTTTTAATAATTGACCAAAGTAATAATAGGTTAAGTATTTAAATTGCCATTGTGTTGTGAGTTGTGACCCACATCCACGTAGCTAGCTAGTCTTTAACCCGTTAATGTAGAAATTTCTGCTTACCTAATTAGGGCAAGGGTCGGTACGTACGTAATAGAACTAGGCAGGGGAACAAACAAAGTTCATAGTAACGGAAGAAAATTAAAGTCTTTTTGTTCACGAGAAGTCGTACATATGGATTGATTGTAGGGATGGCAATGACTTGGGTTTGGGGCGGGTTTGCTTAAACCATCTCCATACCCATCTTCAAATACCCAAACCCATACCCGCCCCATACCCATGCGGGGAATGTTTTGCAAATCCGTCCCCATACCCGTGGATTTCGGGTACCCATGGGTAATATCCATACCCGTATCATCCATTTAGGAGAGTTGGATGTTATCCATATTCACCGAAAACTGTACACGTGGAGGCTAAACACGACGGGGGATGATCACCATATTATAATACATGTAACAATAAAAGTGCACAGTATCATTCACTTAGGATTCGGATGGTTACAATACTGCAACATGATAGTACCCATGGGGTTGGATGGTCGGGATCTCTCATTTTACTTGTAATATTACCATTCATTCTTCTATTTGGATGATCATTTCATACCTGATCAAAAGACACAAATTAACGACCCAATCAGACAACTATCATAATTCGTTACGTAGACTATTTAAAGCAGTCCAGCTATTCAAAGACCACCCACGTAATATTTTTAGGACCAATAATATTTGGTTGTAAATATCATGCCTTGAGCTCACAGTAGATGTCAGGATATCATATCTTTGACCTAACGTCGACGTACCTACTCAGCTATACCAAACAATATAATACATTGCAAACTAATTGTAAAATTCTTTTTGTCTTTACCCAGAAACGTATCAGTATAAACAAGTAAACCTTCACCTAAGTAAACCAGGATGAAATTTATTCATTTATATGATTTCCCAATGTCAACTAACCAACTATATAAGCGACATATACAACGTCAAGATTTTGTGAACAAGAGACAAAATTAAAAAGAAGTCAAACTTCTTGTATATGTGCCATTACTTCCCCAGTTTTGGATAGGGTGGGTATGCACACTTGCATAAATAGATCTAGTTCATTGATTTTAAGTGTGGCCCGATTTAGAGTGGAAATGATATAGCTTTTTATTTTTTCTATTTTTTAATTAGTATTTATCTTCGTCGTTCTGATTTGGATTTCAAAATTTTTTACACAAGAAAATGTGTTTATTGTGATCTACAAAATGATATTCATTTTTAATATATTTCGAGAATTTTTTCATACTACGTGTTACCACCATCACTTTTAACTTGAATTTTGGCAAAATTCTAATTCTTTCATGCAATTTTTTTTAATATTAACTTAAAATGAAAAAGAATGCACTGCTTCCTAATTAGGGCAAGGGTCGGGACGTACGTAATACGACTTGGCAGGGGAACAAGGTTCATAATAACGGAAGAAAATTAAAGTCTTTTTGTTCATGAGAAGTCATAAATATAGATTGATTTAAGCACCATGATAATTAAAGTCTTTTATGTTCAAGTCCTTACTACTATTAAGTACATGATATATCAGATTTGTGCAAAATTCAAATCATTAGTCTGTTTTCATGTGAGGGGTGTTTACGGAAGTGGTAAAAGATCCTTGCATGAATATCTACCATCAACTGGAACTATTGAAAGATTTGAAACCATTTAATTTATGACTGATGGAGAACTATGTTTCTACACACGAAATTAGGGATTTTAGAAGAGATTTGGGAGAGGTTGAGTATAGAATTAGGGTACAACAGAATAGAAATGATAGAATTAGAGATTTTAATCAAGAATCATCTGTAGCTTTATTTTTCGATTACTTGATAACTGATGCATTAGCATCGTGGATCGAGCTTGATTATTAGTATTATTATTTTTTTGTATTAATTATTTGTTGGAATATTCGGTTATTACTTGATTATTCGTATTAGTTTGTGTCTAGGATTATTATTTAGCGTGTCTTGTCTTGGAAGTAATCGTTTACTTGTTGTTTTGGGATTGAATTTCCTTGTCTTAAGGTGAAAGGGGTTTGTAGGATTCATCCTATAAATATGTACCTTTGCTCTTTGTTTTATTCATTCAAGTAATAACGTTTAGGACTTTGCTACGGTGACATGCATGTCACGGTGACATGCACCTTTCGGTCGACCTCATATAGGATCAGGTCGACCTAATCAGTTGTTTCAGTGTACAAACAGTTTCATGGTGCCTACTTTGGAGATTCATATCTTACAATTGGCTAGATGGAAATTGGAGATTAAAGGCTTGTTTTGAAGCTGAAGTGTCCCTCTACACATTAAAGTACTTGGGAGCTCAATAGAAAGTCCAGAAGACCATTTTTGAACCTGACCAAAAGGCTATGCCAAAACTGGGAAACTGCCTGAAAATGGCTAAGTCTGGCAACGTGTTTGTCAAGCCTACTTTGAAGCTCAATTTGACAAGCATGGATGCGAGTCAAGTCCAGGGGCCTTTACCACGTTAAATTACGTATTTTTTTATGCAAAGGCAAGACATTGAATGAAAGATTGAATATCTTTAAGACTTCAAACAAAAGGCTCGAAGTTGCTACGAAGGCTGTTTTTCTGGCAGCTTGCTTGTGCTCGAAGTCTGCCATAAAAACAGCCTTCGTAGCAACTTCGACCCTTTTGTTTGAAGCCTTAAAGATATCCAATCTTTCATCCAATTCCTTGAATTTGTATAAAAACATACCTAATTTAATGTGGTAGAGGCTCCTGGACTCGACTCGCATTCATGCTTCTCGAATTGAGCTAAAAAATAGGCTTCACAAACACGTTTCCAGACTTAGCCATTTCTAGGCAGTTTCCCAGTTTTGGCATAGCCTTTTGATGAGGTTCAAAAATGGTCTTCTGGACTTCCTATCGAGCTCTCAATCACTTCAATATGTAGAGGGACACTCCAGCTTCAAAACAAGTCATTAGTCTTCAATTTCCATCTAGCCAATTGTATGATATGAATATCCAAAGTAGGCATCATGAACTGTTTTTACACTGAAACAACATATTAGGTCGACCGGATCCTATATGAGGTCGACCGAATCCTAAATGAGGTCGACCGGATCCTATATGAGGTCGACCGAATTCTATATGAGATCGACCTAATCCTAACTGAGGTCGACTGAAAAGTGCAAGTCACCGTGACATGCATGTCACCGTAGGCACACCCTAAAGTTTAATAACTAGTAGAGAAATTAGTTTTTTTCTGGCATTCTCAAGTTTTTTCGTAAAAGCGCTCAAGTTCTACAACGCGCGAGACCCTATCACGCATCAATAACTCCCATAGAATGACTAAAGTGAAAATATATAAGGAAACACCCCTAACCCTATTTATAAACCTAAAGGCTAAAGCTACTCGATTAACTAACAATCAAGACTCTTCTCTGCTAATAATATCTTAATACTAATTAAAGTTACAATGAGAATACTGTTTCATAAGGGGTATGTAACTTTGAACCACTGTCATTCTTCTTTTCCTCACCCGAATGACTCATTATCGTCGCGTGGCACTGGTGGGTATTATTAGTTATGACATTGAATATGCTTATTCGGCAACTTGAGTTAGGTTTGGATATTTTAGAATTATTATGATTATGAGTATTATAACTAGGAATAATTAAATCGAGTTTGGAGTATGATACTATACTTTAACTTTTAATGGATAAATTTTAGGTACAAATTCTCTTAACTCAAACCAGAAGTTCAATTTAATAGAAAACAATAATTGACCGTTGGGATCGGTCGGAGCTCATCGAAATACATTTAACTGCTAGAAAACAATAATTGTACCATGCCCCAAACTTGGGTTAATTTATTGTCCAAATAAAACAACTCAATGGGTGTACGGTAAGGTACGCCCAGATGTACACTAGCCTTGTCATATAGTAAGCGGAATATTTACTATCATATTTATATTATGAAGCTATTAGCTTTTCATCAATAAGCCTACGCTAGCAGTAGCCATATATTAAGCGGAATATTTACTAGCTATCATATTTATAGAAAGAGAGATCCAAGATGGAACGAGTCACCAACAGAAAAAAAAAATAGCGGTCAACTGAGGGGTTTTCCAAATTAGATTATTTGCTTAGGAAATATCTTAATACTAATTAAAGTTACAATGAGAATACTGTTTCATAAGGGGTATGTAACTTTGAACCACTGTCATTCTTCTTTTCCTCACCCGAATGACTCATCATCGCCGCGTGGCACTGGTGGGTATTATTAGTTATGACATTGAATATGCTTATTCGGCAACTTGAGTTAGGTTTGGATATTTTAGAATTATTCTGATTATGAGTATTATAACTAGGAATAATTAAATCGAGTTTGGAGTATGATACTATACTTTAACTTTTAATGGATAAATTTATAGGTACAAATTCTCTTAACTCAAACCAGAAGTTCAATTTAATAGAAAACAATAATTGACCGTTTGAGATCGGTCGGAGCTCATCGAAATACATTTAACTGCTAGAAAACAATAATTCTACCATGCCCCAAACTTGGGTTAATTTATTGTCCAAATAAAACAACTCAATGGGTGTACGGTAAGGTAAGCGTACGCCCAAATGTACACTAGCCTTGTCATATATTAAGCGGAATATTTACTATCATATTTATATTATGAAGCTATTAGCTTTTCATCAATAAGCCTACGCTAGCAGTAGCCATATATTAAGCGGAATATTTACTAGCTATCATATTTATAGAAAGAGAGATTCGAGATGGAACGAGTCAGCAACAGAAAAAAAATAGCGGTCAACTGAGGGGTTTTCCAAATTAGATTATTTGCTTAGGAAATATTGCCACTATTTCTTGACGAGGAAATTTATTACAAAAATCCTAAAAATAAAACGTTTTCATGGGTCGGTAAACAACAAACCAAAACTACGTCAAAAGCCGCTGCGATAGCACGACACAATTTCCCTAGTTTCTATAAATAGCACAAAGTGAAGATGTTGTGCAGGTTGACGTGCTTCAATTCCAATGGCCACACAAGGGGAGAAGTTAGTCTTTGGATGTTGATGGAATCGGTGATCGGTCCAGTCAATTACGTTGGATATGCTCATTTGGTATAGGGTTTGAACTACTTGCAAATTCCTTGAGCCCTTGGCTGTTGGGACCTTGGTTTCGACCTACTTCTGGTTGGGGAATCTCGTCTTCCACTATGTTCTATACTTGGAAGCCGTCGTCATATTCCTCAAGTTGAAGCTACTCATCCTATGTCTCGAAAGAGACATGGGTTTCCTGAGTGCAATGGTTGGTTTTGTGCATCTATATGCCTTTAGCGTTTCCAAGATAGCAAACCCACATTGGTTGCAACATTCAAAGTTTTCCCACGAGGACTTATGTTGTGGTCGCCTGGTGTTGCTTCAAGTGATTTGATGATGCCACCAGAAAGGCAGATGGAGCCGCTGCAAGTAGAAGATGTATGAATGTTTGAGCTTAAAGAGAGGAGCAGAGAAGAACATCTCATTGGTGTTGGATGTTTCTGTGTTGGTTGGATTGTATATTCATCGCTACCGAGGCAGCAAACCCATATTAGTCATGGACATACAAAGCCTTCTCATGGTGACTTCTGTCGTCGATGTCTTGTATTGCTTCTGGCGAAGTGGCTCGATGAAGTTGTCAGAAAGGCGGATGGATCCGTTGCAAGTAGAAGAAATAGGAATGTTTGGGCTTATTGAGCGTAGTCGAGAATGATATCTCATTAGTGGTGGATGTTTCTATTGGTTGGATTAATTATATCATTCTCAATATGTAGAATTTTTCTCCATCATTTTATGTATTAACAAACTCATCTAAAGTTGAAATAGATTCTCAAATCTTTGATCATATTAGTCATTTCAATAATTGCTCAATTCTTCATACATAAGAAAATAAAAAGGAAACTCATTCTTCTTTCTTATCACGACAAATTATTTTTCGTTAAATAAATTACCTTTTGGTGCTAGATGTTAGGAGTGTTTGAGCTTGGAGAAATGAGTAGACACTATGAAAAGGAATTCGTTAAAATAGTGGGAAGATCACTTCTCGAAGTAGTCCAAAATAATGGCGACGTAAACATAGCCATGATATTAGAGAAAATCAAAATCATGAAGAGTTAGTCTCTATTCTCTTCTTATTATGTTGCAAATTAGGATGACTAATGACTATACTAATTGATTTATCATCTCAAAACCTTCAGTGAATTCTTTGGATTGATTGTTCTTTCCACAAGAGGCTGATGGGATGCGATATTCTCACAACTGTTTTAGGGGTTGTGATTTTGATGACCCCTCTTACACATAGTTAGATCCAATTTTTCTTTTTATATTTTAATAGATGGATGAAATTGGACCAAGAATATTTTTGAACGAAAAAATATGCACACACAAGATTGCTACCCCTATTAAATAGCATAACTTTTTTTATCTCTTCCTAAAAAATCATAAAACAAACTCTTTCATCTTTCATATGTCTTTTTACCATCATTCCCCACTTTCACCAACACCATCACCTCACCTTCCTCTCTCAGCCACCACTAACTCGTCCCCTCCCACCCTCATCTCCACTATCACCCCCACTTTCCTCTGCCTCTCACACTGTCTCCCTCATCTTCACCATCTCTCCCCCTCCCTTTGTGATCCACCAGTAGCGCCACGTTATTGTGGGGTCTCCGCCTCCCCCCCTTCCTCACCCCCTGGATTTTTTTAACAGATCTGTGATTTTTAGTTTTCATATCTTGTCTTTTGCATTTTAGCCGAGTGGTAGTATTTTTCGAAGATCCGAAACCTCGCGGTTCGCCGTTCATCTCATCTTCCCCAACTGCTCAATCCTCAATTGATCACTACAGTTAAAGGCTTGGATGGTCTCTCTCAATCGTCACTTTTCCCACCTTACGACGGCCACGAATCGAGCCCAAACTTTCGAAAACACTTAGCAAAAATAAGGCTACCTCATTCTTTGTGAATCTTTCTCTTAGGTCTTGAACGCGCAAGCACAGTAGGAGAAGGGGTGACGAGTAAAGCATACCATCTCAAAATTTTCAGCCAGGTATTTGTAACCATGCAAATTGTAGAGAGTAGAGAAGTTTTTTCAATGAAGAGATATCCAATTGCATTTTCTTGAGAAAAGGAGGAGAAGAAATGACGTTGTACGGAATGACAAAGTCAAGAAACAAAAGTGGGAGCAGGTTACCCCTCCTCATTCTCTGAAGGACCAAACAGAATTCATTGAAACAGTGAGAAAATCACTTCTAGAAGCAATCCAAGATAATGACGACGACAACATAGCCATGATATGAGAGACAATCGAAATCATGAAGCAGTCCAGATTCTATTCCTCCTCCTTCAACATATCCAACTGATCCTGACTACCTCTTTCCTATACCCTCTCATCACAGAACTACCTCAGCAGATGATACAGACACTCCTCTTGACCAACTCTTTCCTCAACCTTTATCTCCTACTCCTGCCCAGACACCTACTGAACCCATGAACACACCATCTCCTCCCTCTTCTCCTTCTCATTCAGATACCCACGTTCCATCTACTTCTGCTTCTCCATTGAATTCTCCTTCTCCAAATCCTTCTTCCTCTCCTCCTCCACCTCCACCTATACCACTGAGAAAATCAGACAAAACTACTAAACCACCACCCCATCTTGTCAAAGACTACCACTGTTACATGGCCAAGCACTCTAGCACTTCCAGTCAATCAAGTTTGCAACAGATTCAGGACAAAAGGTTTGCACTTTCCTCTATGCTCTCATATGATTCTCTTGCCCCTCATTATAGACAGTTTGTTCTTAACATATCCTCCCATCATGATCCTACTTCCTACAAAGAGGCCTCTAAGTCAGCAGCCTGGAATGCTGCTATGCAACATGAAATCAAGGCTTTGATTCAGAATCAAACGTGGGATGTGGTGAATTTACCTGTTGGTAAAAAGCCTATTGGGAACAAATGGGTCTACAAGACCAAATTTGAATCAGATGGCAGCCTAGACAGGCTTAGAGCCAGACTGGTTGCCAAAGGCAATTCACAACAAGAAGGAGTGGATTTTTAGGACACATTTTCCCCAGTGATCAAAATGACCACTGTGAGAACCTTTCTAGCAATTGCTTCTCTTAGAAACTGGTACATCCACCAGTTAGATGTCAATAATGCTTTCCTCCATGGAGATCTCCATGATGAAGTCTACATGACATTGCCTAAAGGGCATGATCCACCTCCAGGTTTTGACAACCCAGTTTGCAGATTAAGGAAGTCCCTTTATAGCTTGAAACAAGTTTCACACCAGTGGTTTTCTAAACTCACAGACAAGATTCGGACTCTTGGATACATTCAAAGCATGGCAGATCATTCATTGTTTTTCAAGGTAACAAATTCATCCTATACTTGCATCCTTATCTATGTTGATGATCTGTTAGTTGGAGGCAATGATCTCACAGAGATAACCAGATTGAACCAGATCCTTCATAGTGAGTTCAGTATCAAGGATTTGGGAAATTTAAGGTTCTTTTTGGGAATTGAAGTGGCTAGAAACAACAAAGACATTCATTTATCTCAAAGGAAATACACATTGGAATTTCTGGAAGAGGCTGAGTTGCTGGACTCAAAGGCTGTTACAACTCCAATGGATTACAAAATACATCTATCAAGTCATGTTGAAACCCCCTGTGAAGACCCAGAGCATTATCGTACTCTTGTTGGCAAGTTGATTTACCTCACAACAACTAGGCCTGACATTAGTTATGCAACTCAACAACTCAGCCAATTTATGTCTAATCCTAGCACTGTTCATTACAAGGTTGTGCTACGAGTTCTTAGGTACTTGAAGACTGCTCCTGCTACAGGACTCTTCTTTCCTTCCAAAGGCTCTTTTCAGTTGAAGGCATTCACCGATTTAGATTGGGCAGCATGTATTGATACAAAACGATCAATCACAGGATATTGTATTTACCTTGGTGATTCTGTTATCTCCTGGAAAAGCAAAAAGCAAAAGACAATCTCCCGCTCGTCTTATGAGGTAGAATACAGAGCTTTGGCATACACCACTTGCGAGATTCAATGGTTGCTTTTTCTGTTCCTTGACTTCCAGATCGATCACCCAAAACCAGCTGCTCTATTCTGCGACAATCAAAGCGCCATATACATCGCCCAGAATCTGACGTTCCATGAGCGAACGAAGCACATCGAGCTCGATTTCCACCTCGTGCGTGAAAAGCTTTAATCAGGTGTAGTCAAACTGCTACATGTCTCTTCAAATCATCAGTTAGCTGACCTCTTCACCAAGCCTTTGTCTCCTGCACCATTTCAATTGCTTTTCTCCAAGCTTGGTGTGCATAATTTATGCACACGGCCCGCGGGGGGGGGGGGGGGGGGGGGGGGGGGGGGGGGGGGGTAACAACAAATGCAGATTTGCTATCCCCATTTTCAAACTCAACGACTATCTCTTGAAGACTGAAGCGGTGTTGTTTTGACTCCCACAAGTCACTTACTTACAACGTTGTCGTTTTTGCTATGTTTGTGTGTTGTTGTGATCGTTGTCGTTTTAGCACTTCGTTTTTCCCATTGCTTTCTGCACAAGGGTATTTGTTTCCTGTCCAAGCTACCAAACAAGAATGTGGAGCTGGCTTGTCTTCTTGTTTGTAATCAGCCTATATAAGGCAGAAGTGAAATGAAAGAGTAACAGGTTGTAGGGTTTTCAAATCAATTTGGTTCTTATCTAGCTCAAGTTTGTCTCGTTTACTAACGAGTCGGCTTGTTAAATAACGAGTCGAGTGTCGAACGAGCTTTTTCTGATTCGAACGTTGACTTGCTCGCAAGCGGCTTGACTCAGGTCTAGATTGAATTAATGATATAGTCCGTTAGCTAGATGCATGCAATAAAAAAGTGGAGATTTGATCTGCGTCGATTTCTCTTAAACTAGTAGTCTTATCGGCCGTTGACCTTTGGTTTTGCTATACATTTTATATTTTTATTTATATACTAAAGAACTAAAGAACATTTTTTCCACTTCATCTACAAGAAAGCTGTCACAATCACAATTAATGAAAACCCGACAGTTAAGGTTGACTCAAGGCAAGGGTATGATTAGGTGGCAAACTACAGTGCATGGATTCGTTGATTAATTATCTTATTATTTCCAACTTAATTCGTGCACAAATAAAGTACTCACCGTAATGGCGTAATCATACTTTGATTATCTAATTAATTATTTGGAAATGAATATTGCTTTGGAATATCGCACATAATTGTGTCTTATAAGCGTGCAATGTTTGGAACTCATTAGTTATTAGTATTAACGAGTACGGCGGATAATGAACAATGCTCTTCTAATTTGTCATTCAGCATCTCGAATCCAATTAGGAATAGATACTAGAGCACTTCTACTATACTTTAAAGTATTGGTGCTTTAAAGTACAACTTCAAGTTGTACAATAACGTTAGATGTACAAACTGAAATTGTACTATAAGAGAATTTAAACCTCAAGTTACGTTGTACCATAATATAAAAATACAACTTCAAGTTATACCATAAATACAAAAACTAAAGACCAATACTTTAAAGAATTGTAAAATTCCTCTAGATACTAATTACTTTTCAACTTCATAATTAGACCCAAAGTGTGTGTTATGAACCCATGATATTAGGTCTCATCTATTAATTTTAGTTAAGAGAAAAGGTTAAACCAACACACTTCTTAAACTTGAACCGTTTGGAAATGCACGAGAAATGAACGAAATGCTCTTTGTTTAACTTAACTGAGGTGAAAAGGTTAAACTACAGCTTCAAAAGTACAACTACTAAGTAACAACGACACGAAATTATCAAATATGACGATGAATACTACGAAAACCACAACGATTAGAGGACCGATAGAACACACACACCATCATTGCTCAACACAACAAAACCGCACAACACATAACCTTGATTCGTTCCCGTTTCACCAATGTCCCCCTTTTTCCGATGAGAAGGTAGAGGATTGTCGACACTCTGCCATTGGATACGTCTCATACCTCATCGCACAACTCACAAGACTGATCTGGGCGCCGTAGTGATCGTGGCATATGTTATAGTTCAGCAACTGGTCCTGGGCATAGACAAGGCAGGCCTTGCAGTCCACCCGAGAGACGGAGCCCAAACAGTTGGCCCAAGCGTACATGATGGGCTTCTCTTCGGTCTCGGTGCAGTCTGGGCCAGCGGGCCGTGTCATGTTGACGGCTCCATCTGTGACTCTCCTGGCTTGAACCTTCTTGAAAACGCTGGCGTCGTGGTCCCATCCGCAGTAAGCCGAGATGAGAGTCAGGTCTGGATCGCCTTTAACGACGACGTTTTCGTGTACGAATAGCAATGGAAGGAAGAAGGGTATGAAGGAATAATTAGCCATGTCGATGAAGGGCTTTTGTTGATGGCCATGGGACTACTTGGTTGTTTGATGATCAATTTATACTACAACAATGGAAGGGTGGATTTGTAAATAAGAGAATGTAGAGAAGTTGATCACAATTTTTATATGTATATTTTTTTTTATAATTGACCAAATCAAAGAAAGGTCAACTGTAGCAATTGAAATTGAGGTAGTTATTTTTTTTTATAATTGACCAAATTAATAATAGGTCAAGTATTTAAATAACCATTTTGTTGTGACCCACGTCCACTTAGCTAGTCTTTATAACCCGTTAATAGTGTAGGAATTTCTGCCTTCCTAATTACTAATTAGGGCAAGGGTGGGTCGGTACGTAATAGGACTTGGCAGCGGAACAAAGTTCATAGTAAGTGGATGATCACCACGCTGCAACATGATAGTACCTATGAGGTTTGTATGGTACCTATAAGTTTGGATTGTCACGATCTCTCGTTTTATTTGAAAGGTGACCATCCATTCTTCTATTTGGATGGTCATCTCGCACTTGATCAAAGGACACAAAATAATGATCCAATCTGACAACTATCATAATTCGTTATGTACGAGATGAACTATTTAAAGCAGTCTATTTGTTCAAAGACCACCCACGTAATATTTTTTAGGACCAATAATATTTGGTTGTAAATACCAAGCCTTGAACATACAACTCATGGTAAATGTCAGAGTGTCATATCTTTCTTGTGAACAAGAGTTTGATCTAACGTCATACCAACTCAGGTAATACCAAATAATATCCCTTCGATACTATATAATAGATTGCAAACGATGCCAAATTAATTATAAATTATTTTTGTCTTTACCACAGAAACGGTAGTATAAAGAAATAAAGCTTCACCTAAGTAAACCAGGATATAAAATTTATTCATTTATATGATTTACCAAGGTCAACTAACCAACGATATAAACATCATATACAACGTTCAGATTTTGTGAACAAGAGACAAAATAAAAAAAAAGACAAACTTCTTATATATGTGCCATTACTCGGGAATGGATCAGGTCAGTAACCTTATGGTGAGTAACCATGAGTAACCCGTCCACATCAGCATGACATCAGCATCCTCTCTCTCATGAAAAGCCTTTAATTTTTCCCTCTTTAATCTTTGATGGACGATTTCTCGCTCATTTTAAGTCGAAATTTAATTTTTTTTGCACAGTTAGATCAGATTAATTGTGCTCTTCAAAATGATATCCACTTTAATATATTTTTCGAACAAAAAAAATTGAGCCATTTTTTACCAGCCTATACCATATGGTATTGACTGGTATTGTGCATACCTATGTTTTGAAAAACGTACCATGGTGGTATGAACAAACCAATACTGTAGGATGGTTGAATACATGATAGTAGAAGTATATTAATTGTAATTTACGACTTTTAACATTGTATACCACACAATACCACCCCGTACCAGGGTGGTATTGTGTGGTATTTTTTGGTCCTGTAATTTTTTCACCTAGAAATTTGTAGATCCAATAGATCATGATGAACTCGTCCCTTCTGTGCAAACGTTTTCAAAAACGAATTAAAAATGAAGAAGATACCATACAATACCACCCCGTACCAGGGTGGTATTGTATGGTATTGTGTGGTATTTTTTGGTCCTGTAATTTTTCACCCAGAAATTTGTAGATCCAGTAGATCATGATGTACTCATCCATGCTGTGCAAACGTTTTCAAAAATGAATTAAAAACGAAGAAGATACCATATGGTATGCCATTGGTACCGAGAGGCCAGAATTTTTTTTTCCTAAAAAAATATTGAAATTTGATCTCATTTTGTAGAGCACGGTGAACTCGTTCCATCTGTGCAAAAAAAATTAAAATCCGAGTTAAAACAAAAAAGATATGAGTCAATTAAGAAAGCTAGTGAAAATAAAAATAGCCTTTAATTCTCCATCCTTAGATCTGGATATTCTAAATAAAGGGTCCAGATTTGGTTATTGATGGGTGCATAACCCATGGTTATGAACCCTATCTCTGAGCCGGGAATGGATCAGGTCAGTAACCTTATGGTGAGTAACCATGAGTAACCCGTCCACATCAGCATCCTCTCTCTCATAGAAAGCCTTTAATTTTTCCCTCTTTAATCTTTGACGGATGATTTCTCGCTCATTTTAAGTCGAAATTTAATTTTTTTTGCACAGTTAGATCAGATTAATTGTGCTCTTCAAAATGATATCCACTTTAATATATTTTTCGAACAAAAAAAATTGAGCCATTTTTTACCAGCCTATACCATATGGTATTGACTGGTATTGAAATAAAAGCATACATATGTTTTGAAAAACGTACCATGGTGGTATGAACAAACCAATATTGTAGGATGGTTGAATACATGATAGTAGAAGTATATTAATTGTAATTTACGACTTTTAACATTGTATACCACACAATACCACCCCGTACCAGGGTGGTATTGTATGGTATTGTGTGATATTTTTTGGTCCTGTAATTTGTTCACCCAGAAATTTGTAGATCCAATAGATCATGATGAACTCGTCCCTTCTGTGTAAACGTTTTCAAAAACGAATTAAAAACGAAGAAGATACCATACAATACCACCCCGTACCAGGGTGGTATTGTATGGTATTGTGTGGTATTTTTTGGTCCTGTAATTTGTTCATCCAGAAATTTGTAGATCCAGTAGATCATGATGAACTCGTCCCTGCTGTGCAAACGTTTTCAAAAACGAATTAAAAACGAAGAAGATACCATATGGTATGCAGTTGGTACCGAGAGGCCAGAATTTTTTTTTCCTAAAAAAATATTGAAAATTGATCTCATTTTGTAGAGCACGGTGAACTCGTTCTATCTGTGCAAAAAAAATTAAAATCTAAGTTAAAACGAAAAAGATATGAGTCAATTAAGAAAACTAGTGAAAATAAAAATAGCCTTTAATTCTCCATCCTTAGATCTGGATTTTCTAAATAAAGGGTTCATATTTGGTTATTGATGGGTGCATAACCCATGGTTATGCACCCTATCTTGAGCCTCTTGAGCCCCATTACTCCCCGGTTTTGGATAGAGTGTGCACACTTGTATAAATAGATCTAGTCATTGATTTTAAGTGTGACCTAATTTACGGTGGGAATAATAGCTAGAGCTTTTTATTTTCCCTACTTTTTAAACTGATTTTTATATTTGTCATTCTGATTTGGATTTCAAAAAAATTTACACTGATACAGATAGAACGAGTTCATTGTGATCTACAAATGATATTCATTTTCAAATATTTTGAGAATTTTTTTCATACTACTCGTTACCTCCCTGTTACCACCTTGGTACCACTTTCATATTCACAACATGAATTTTGGAAAATATTGCTCAAAACGAACGAGTTCATCATGATCTTTTAGATCTACTAATATCCGAAGGAAAAATATTCAGGACCAAATATACCAACTTATACGGTCATAGTATATAAGGTTGTAACTGGTGGTAGACGACTATAAAATGTGATAAATGACAGTTAGTATATTCTTACTATCATGTATACAACCATTCTACACTATAATCTTACTAAATGACAGTTAATATATTTATACCACCACGATACACTTCCATACCACACGTATAATCTTACGCACATACCAAGTAGTACCACATGGGATGGATTGGTAATAAAAGTCAATTTATTTTGTTCAAAATATATGAAAGTTGATGTCGTTTCAAAGAGCACAATCAATCTAATTCTTCTGTGCAAATTTTTTTGTTAAAATATATTACGGGGAAAGTTAGAAGTCTTTCACAAATGGTAAGTTTTGTGTTATGCATGATTATGCACCAATAAGTTGTGCGTGTCCTCGCTCGACCCAGCTCATCCTAAAGGGCCCAATCCAAGCCGATATACATCGTCCTAAGCCCCTTGCACCACCGCACCATTCGAGGGGGGGGGGGGGGGGGAATCTCTTGATGAGCAATACTTGCTAGCTCGAGCTTTTGCCCTTTTGTTCCACACTAGAATTATGAGTCGTTTGGTTTTGGTGATAGTTAAATCAATGCATTATAATCAATGCATGCATAATAATATGCATGTATATAAGAAAATTGGTATATTGTAGTTTACATTGTTTGGTTTATGTGATAGTTATTGTAGTGTTTAAATAAATTATATTACTTTATGGGTGAAATGTCATTTTGACCCTTTGTTTTTTTATTATAAAAAAGCAACACACATAAAAAGGTAGGGACATAATTGGAAGAAGAAAAAACACAACAATCCCAATCAAATAACAGATTGAAATTCCCAATTTCAATCTCAACGGTCATCTTCTTCAACGTCGACGTTTTGACTCTGTTAAGGAGACAAGTGCGCTGCTCTGCGTTTTGGACTCAACGCCACCGTTTTCACTTTGCCATTTCTGTTGTTCCTTTTTCTTTCACTGCAAGACAGTTTGTTTCCTTTCCAAGCTACAAAACAGTACTTGTAATGAAGCTTGTCTTCATCTGTTGGTTCAGCCTATAAGAGGCAGATTGATGGAATGAGAACACAGGATTTTAGGGTTTCATTTGCTATCTCTCTTACTTTGTTGTTATGGTATCAGAGCCTCCAATGGAACCCTAGCCGCCACACTTTTCTTCTTCTACAATGGCTGATAAACAAGCCGATTTTCAACAGGCTGAGCAACAAAATGCACAGCCTGCTCAGCAACCTCAAATTCCTCACGATCCCTTGTCCGATCCGTTCTTACTACATGGTTCTGACCAACCCGGCACTCTGCTTGTTGGCGACCTCCTCACCCCCACAAATTACAATGACTGGAGCAGAGCTATGCTCAATGCTCTTCTTCTGCAACTGATGAAGTCAAACTTACTCGAGCAGACTATGAAAAGTGATAGACCGATAATTATACATGTTTTTACCCCTATTCTGAGGCCGTTTGTGACGAGGAATCTCGTGTTTTAAGCCGATTTCACGCTAGGTTGTGTGTTTATGTCATATTTCAGGTCCCGGCGTTGGAATCGAGGCGGAGAAACGAGTTCTGGGTCGAAAGGAGCAAAGTTGGGACGAATAGGGCTGAAGGAGGAAAATACCCGGTCAGGTGGCCAAATACCCGACCGGGTATTAACCAATTTTGGGCGCCCGAGAAGCAGCGAGGGGCCCGGGCACAGCAGTTAAATCCCCGGTCGGGGATTTTGGTGTTGGACCGGGGATTTCCCTCTTTAGTGAAACGGTGCGCTGCAGAATACCCGGTCACAACCCAAAATACCCGACCGGGTATTCTGACCGGGTATCGCGACCAGGCAGAGGATTTAAGAGAGAAGAAGGCCAACATTGAAGGGTTCCGAGTTTTTGAGAGAAAAACCGATACCTAGAGAGAGAAAGCGTCGAACCAGAGTTCTCAAGCGCCATAGATCGATCTTCAACACCATTGGAGCCCGTCTTGAGCTTGGAGAAGTGCGATTAAACGTCCAGAAGCAGGAATCCAACTTCACAGTATGATTTCCGTGTCTGAATCTGCTTTTGCTTCTTTCTCTATGGAGTAGTTTCCCCATTCATCTGGGTATGGAGAACCCTAGATTTGTATGTTAGGTCTGATTGTATGAACCCAAGTACAGTGTTTGTGAATTGATTATATTCGATTGAGGTTTGAATGATTGAATGACTTGAATCCTGATCAAATTCCCGTTGTTTCTGCTTTGACCTGGAATGAGAATATCGGCCTAGGTTGATAGAGTACCCTTAATCGAAGGTGGCGAATTGGTGACTTTAGTCGAGGAGCCAATTCGCTATTCTGTACCGAAGTCAATTCGGTAGTGGAGGTTTGGTTCATTAGGGCCTCAATCTGTTTACTCCGGTGGAGGTTAGTCGCCCGCTAGAGACTCAGATTGAGAGGGTCTGGAGACCTTTAGTCGAGACTTTAGGCTAATTGAGAACCTTCCGCAGTATAACTTTCATGAAAACTGAACTTGGTAAAATGCAATCCGACTTAACTGCAGTCTAGGGGGAAACCATATCCGGGTGACCTCTCTTGACTTGACAACAAACCGTTTACTTGCTCTGTGTTTTGTTTGCTTGAGTTTCACTAAAAGTTCACTGCTAAATAACAAGAATTCACCGAGTAGTCATCACATCTAGGACCCGGGTTGACATTAAAACCCGACCCGCTATACTACGCTTTAGGAATTGGTTATACTTGGCCATTTTCTAGGGTGACAGTAGGAGTGAGTCAAGTTTTTGGCGCCGTTGCCGGGGACGGCTAGGTTGTTGAAGAAAAGTGATTTCTGTTACTTTGGCATTTTCATTTTTGCATTGAGTTTTGTCTTTCCCACTTGTGCCTTCACGGGGTTTGCTTTGCTTGATTGTGTGCAGATAGTGCATGACCCGTAGCCAGTCGGGAAGTTTACTGCCGTTGAATCCTGAGATTGAGCGCACCTGCAAACAACTTCGGAGACAACAGCGAGCTAGGCTGGCTACGGTGGAGCGCCGAGACGGCCAATTGACCAGCGACTCCGAGGACGAGCACGAGATGGAAGGCGATCAGAACCCGCCTCCTCACAACCAGATCCTGGGGAACGACCAAAACCCCCCGGGAGCTGGCCACCATCATCATCCACCACCGCCGGGTCCCACCTTGGAGTACTACTACACTCCACGGATTGCTGACATCCGCCCGGTCATCCTCTATCCGCCCATCCCAGCAAATAACTTCGAGATCAAGCCAGGCTGGATTCAGCTCATCACATCCTCTATCCAGTTCCATGGCTTGAAGGATGAGGAAGCCCGGGCACACCTTTCCCGTTTTCTGCAGCTGACAAACGGTTTCAAGCTAAATGGTGTTCCGGATGATGCAATCCGCCTTCACCTCTTCCCCCATTCTCTGGCGGGGAATGCTAAGAGGATCAATTTGTACAAGAGACCGCGATATGAAAGTGACTCCTACACCACTCCACAGAAGGATCAATTTGTAAGAAAAGGATTATTTAGTGATGATAGCGATGAAGAAGAATCTAAGAGTCCTTTCGAAAAGCACGGGGTAAGTTTACGTTACATATTCATCTATAATGTGTGTTTGTGTTCATATGTTACTTTAATTTTAACTATGATTTGTAGGTCATGAAAGTGGAGGGTCTAGAAGGATTCACCAAAAATCTTCAAAATCCAGTTGAAGACTTGTATTATGTTGTTACCAAAGAGAAGGCTGGGGACAAGAATTGGGACAAGTAAGACGTTTTTTAGTACGTGTGGTCGACCGGATCGGTTATGAGGTCGACCGCTTATCCAATAAGGTCGACCGTGACTGTGAACAGGTCGACCTGTACGTT
Organism: Linum tenue; assembly: GCA_946122785.1. NCBI lineage: Eukaryota > Viridiplantae > Streptophyta > Magnoliopsida > Malpighiales > Linaceae > Linum > Linum tenue. The sequence goes on along the minus strand of CAMGYJ010000008.1, from coordinate 11,059,565 downwards.
GCAAATCACAATTGACATTTTTTTTATTTTGATTTTTGCAGTTTGACCGTTGTGGACTTTTTTCTGAAAACGTGCAACGACATTATTTGAGTTCGGTCACTAGCGAGAATAGCTGGGTTTGCTCATCAGTAAGTACTATACTACTACGACTTTCGTATGAATTGTGCACTATTTATGTTACGATTTATGATGATTTTGTGTTTGATTGTTGGATGGTAGGTAGTGGATTTGTGTGCAAGGGCACTAACAATGTCTGAAAAACATGATGTGAAAGAGCCAAATGTGTGGTATTTGCCAAATATGTTTTCGGTAAGAGCCGTAATGTCAAATTATTTGTCATAACCTAGTTATTTATATTGTACCATGTCAATTCATCTCAACTAAAACATGGTGCAGAAAATGGTACGCGCTAACATGAAGACCAGACAAATTCGTAACAAGTTGATGAATGATGGCGTGGTCTTTATGCCGAATGTCAGTGCATGCAGAAGGTTAGTCTAGTCAATGTCCCTCTATCATTAAATTTCGAAACTGCATTTGTTTGTATTCGATGTTTATAACATATAGTGAGTGTTTCGTTGCTAGATATTTATGCCAGTTATTGACGATGAAGCACGTCATTGGTTTCTGTATCTCGTCAATGTCCAGCAAAAAATTGCATTTTTGCTTGACAGTCTACCTTCAACTAGTGAGGCGAATCGTAGGCGTAAATCAGCACTATGCAAGAAATTGGTAAGTGTTTCCTATAATTTTCTGACTGTTAAGCGTCACGTATTATGCTAGAAACTTAAAATATTCATTATTTGTGTGTAGTTGTCCAATTTGGATGATATTTTCAAACCGGAGCGCATGAGCAATGTAGGAGTACCAAATTTTGGAGATTTCAATTTTGATGAGCTACGAGTTCAACGGCAAAGGAATAGTACTGAGTGTGGTGTGCACGTCATGCAGTGGATGCGCTATGGATCCAAGGATCTTGATAGAGTGGTGAGTATATCGTCAAACACACTCAGTTGTTTAATTTACACTTTTTTTAGTTGTAACGAAATGGTACATGGCATAATGCAGATAGGAGAAGAACACAAATTACCGGCTCGAAAGGAGATTCTATGGTATCTGGCTACACATTTTGAAAACCTTGCACGAGAAAATCTTTTCAAGCATGTAGTAGATGAATGCATGGAACGAGGCAAAGAGAGACAGAGTTCAAACAAAAAAGCAAAGAAATGAAGTCGTTAAGTTACAATGTTGCATTATTTGGACCATACATTGAATTTGTATTTGCGAGATCGTTTGATTTTGGATTTTGAATGTTTATCGTTTATTAGATTTGTTATACAATTATGGATGTGACTGAATTTACGATTTCAATCGTCTAGAACAAGTGGTCGACCACATACCCAAAGGCAGAGCACAGGTCGACCTCATGACGCTTAAGGTCGACCTATGATACCGTAGCAAAGTCAAAAACCATGTAGAACATGGATGGAATCTCGTCAGTTTGGCCTTAATAAAATACGGTCGACCATTCGTGTCAAGAGGTCGACCTGTTTCACATTTATAAACAATGGTCGACCATTTCAGTAAAGAGGTCGACTTGTTTCACATTTACCCAAGACGGTCGACCATTTGTGCAAAGAGGTCGACCTAAATGAATCATGTCCTTGTACAATTAGGATTTTGTGTACTTGTCCTTGTCGAATTATGATTTTATATATGTTTCACCAATTGGATAAGGAATTCGTCTACATTATCTATAAATAGATGGGAGTCTGAAGACTTTAATCGTACTTCTATTTATGCAATTTGTTGGAGTGAAGTTGTAATATCATCGCTCTTATTGTGATCGGGTGTTGGTGGCGGTTTATTTTTATTCCGGTAGACCGTAACAATAAGTGGTCGACCTCTTTGCTAAGGTATGTCTCGTATATGCTTGTTAATGCTTGTATGTGGTTAAATTTTTCCTACCATTCGGTCGACCACCTTCACCATACGGTCGACCGTGCTTTTGTAATTATATGATTAGGTCGACCGTTCAGTAAATTCTGGTCGACCGCATGTTTGTTATTTAGTAATATGGTCGACCATACAGTTAATTCAGGTCGACCTGACGAGCGCTAATTGTGTATGTTTTTTACATTAAGTTCATATTCCGATCGTTTCAGGATGGATAACAGAGATGATACAGATGATAGAGATGATGATGAGGTTAACTTCGATGAGGAACCTAAGGATGCTCAAGAAGGAGCTATGGATTATTCAGATGATATAGATAATACGGATCTTAGGGATACACCGCACTACCCTCGTCGTGGTTCAAGCTTCGATGGACCCAAAATGCGAAGACACTAAATCGTCATCCTGGAGTTGGAGGTGATGTGGCAGAGAAAGTTGGTCGAATGATAAGACATGGAGGATTGGCTCTAAAGTGTAAGCGTTTATGTGACATCGCGTGTGGTAGTGAATCTGCTTTTAATCATGTCTCTAAGACGTTGGACGACCTTACTCAATGGGCAATTGAGTTCGCGAGGGAGAGAACGGACAACACCACACCGACAAACCCTCCAGCACCCCTTCGAAGTGTGAAAGATCCAAAAATTGGGAAGACCAAGGGGACATTCAAGTCAGCACGAACTGCATCGGGTAAAAGTTTAAGAAAGTGTTCGAAATGTGGGAAATATGGTCATTTTCGCCCTAAGTGCCCGAAACAAAGTCCCAAAAAAGGATCTTAAATTTCTTCTATTGTTGTTTAGGAGTTTATTTATATTTTAATAACTGTGATTGCATTGTAATTTCTTCGAATTATCTTAATAATTTATGAGTTAATTGATTTTTGGTTGATTGGACGAAGATCGGGCGCGAGGCAAGTCAAAAAGAAAGCCACACGGGCACACACACAACCCACACGGCCGTGTGATGTTGCAATTTCGCCGTGTGGAATTATGTGAGGCCTCACACGGCCAGGCTGGGTGAGCTACACGGCCAGGCTGGCGGCAAATAGCAATAAAACGGTCGACCTCATACAAATAACGGTCGACCTGAACATACACGGTCGACCGAACATGTTAGTGAGGTCGACCGCGTATTTAATTCGGCCGACCAAACCGGTTTGTTTGCAACATCCACCCAAACCTCCCCCAATCCTCTATATAAGAAACCCTCCCCCACTCATTCTACACCACAATCAGAACCCTATCCCACCACATCCACTCATTCTTCCTCTCCTTTCCCTTCTTCATCCAAAAACTCCATTTTCCAAAAACTCAAAGAAAGCTTCATCCTCATCACTTAGAAGAAGAACAAGGTATAGCTTTCACTCCTCTCTTTCATTTGAGTCGATTCTTGTCTTCTTCTTTCTGTTTTCAAAAAATCTAAAGATGTAAAAGAGGGATTTTTCCTTCTGTTCGTCAGAAGCGGTCGACCTGTTCATCATCGTGGTCGACCGCGTCTGGCCTTAAATCGATTTTATTTCTGTTTTATGGACTGAGGTCGACCTATGATGATATTGAGGTCGACCTGTGAAGTTCGAGTTGTGATTTCTGCCCTTATTATTTAGATCTGTAGCTTGAAAATATGGACTTTGTCCTTCTGTTCGCCAGATGCGGTCGACCTTTTCATAATCATGGTCGACCGCATCTGGCCTTAAATCAATTTTTATTTCTGTTTTATGGACTGAGGTCGACCTGTGAAGTTCGAGTTGTGATTTCTGCCCTTATTATTCAAGCGATCTTATTTCTGTTTTTTTTGTGCGAAACTAACACAGGTCGACCGCTTCTATTTATGAGGTCGACCGAATCTGTTTTGCACCCAATTGATACTAGCATTTGGGTCATTTCTTTTCGTTTTAATTTAGCCGAAGTCGACCTGTGATGATTCTGAGGTCGACCTATGAAGGCAAAAGTTTGAGGTCGACCTCGGGCCATATTGAGGTCGACCTCGGGCCATTTAAATCGATTGAAAGCTAATTGTGACTTTCAAAAGCCGTGTAGTGCAGGAGATTAGGCCATCTTGCAATGCACTCGAAGACATAAACGTTTGTGTCTTCGAGTGCATTACAAGGTGGTCTAATGTCCTGAACTGCACGGCTTTTAAAAGCACAATTGGCTTTCAATCGATTTAAATTTTCCGAGGTCGATTTATGTTTTTCCTGAGGTCGACCACTTCTAATTATGAGGTCGACCGGATCTGTTTTGCACTCAATTGGTACGAGGATTTGGCCCATTTTATACTCGTTTCAATTTAGCCGAGGTCGACCTATGATGCTTCTGAGGTCGACCTATGAAGGCAAAAGTTCGAGTTGTGCAATTGTCTTTGAATTATTTGTGCGAAGCTAACACTGGTCGACCACTTCTAATTATGCGGTCGACCGGATCTGTTTTGCACTCAATTGGTACGAGGATTTGGCCCATTTTATACTCGTTTCAATTTAGCCGAGGTCGACCTATGATGCTTCTGAGGTCGACCTATGAAGGCAAAAGTTCGAGTTGTGCAATTGTCTTTGAATTATTTGTGCGAAGCTAACACTGGTCGACCACTTCTAATTATGAGGTCGACCGGATCTGTTTTGCACTCAATTTGTACGATGATTTGGCCCATTTTATACTCGTTTCAATTTAGCCGAGGTCGACCTATGATGCTTCTGAGGTCAACCTATGAAGGCAAAAGTTCGAGTTGTGCAATTGTCTTTGAATTATTTGTGCGAAGCTAACACTGGTCGACCACTTCTAATTATGAGGTCGACCGGATCTGTTTTGCACTCAATTTGTACGATGATTTGGCCCATTTTATACTTGTTTCAATTTAGCCGAGGTCGACCTATGATGCTTCTGAGGTCGACCTATGAAGGCAAAAGTTCGAGTTGTGCAATTGTCTTTGAATTATTTGTGCGAAGCTAACACTGGTCGACCACTTCTAATTATGAGGTCGACCGGATCTGTTTTGCACTCAATTTGTACGATGATTTGGCCCATTTTATACTCGTTTCAATTTAGCCGAGGTCGACCTATGATGCTTCTGAGGTCGACCTATGAAGGCAAAAATTCGTTTATGTCGACCCATTCCCGTTTTAAATTAACTGAGGTCGACCTATGATTCTTCTGAGGTCGACCCATTCTCGTTTTAAATTAACTGAGGTCGACCGCTTTATGGAGTGGTCGACCGCGTATTGTTCAATTCGAAAATGTGACTAACGTGTATTCTTGCTTGTTTGATCGCAGGATGTTTGGGGGCAAAAAGAAAAGAAAGGCACAAAAAGCTGCTGCCTCAAGTTCGGAATGGGAAGAGTTCAATCCCAAACTGTTCCAGACCAAGGAGCAAAGTGACAACTATGAAGAGAAGACAATGCACAACCGCAGGGTGGCTCCTGGAAGGCCATTGACGACGGATGCGTATTCTCATTTCGAGAATTACGGGTTTCTGGGACCCTTCATCGAGCAAGAGTGGCTGAAGGTGATATCTCTCAATGTACCATACTACCCAAAACTGGTACAGTACTTCTACAACAACATCGTCTACGAGCGCAATGCAAATGGATCCATTCACTCATTCAAATCCTATGTGAATGGGGTGGCGATGCGCATCAGCAAGAATGTGTTGGCGCAAGTACTTGAGGCTCCAAACGAGGGGAAGAGAATCAATTCTTACGGTGCTTGGAATGAAACACATTTCACGAGAGCCAAGCAAATCCAGACGGTATGTGGTCTTGATGAAGAGGAAGATGCTCAGGGGCGCAATAGGCCAACGAGTAACCACCTGACAGTTCAAGCCAGAGTTCTTCACCACATGCTTTCCTACAACATTCTGCCAAAGGGTGGACATCGGGAGACAGTCGCCTACTTCGACATGGAGCTCCTCACCAACCTACTGTTAAACGAGAAGGTGAACTTGCCATACTTGATCTTTAACCACATGCTTACTGCTGCAGAGAGTTCAAACAGGAATCTTCCCTATGGGATGATCCTCACTGTGCTATTTGAGCATTTTAATGTGAATTTAAGTGAAGAGGTGGGGTTAAGAATCTCAAGGCAGGAGTTCTATATTGTTTCATCTCTGAAAAAGATGGGCTTTGAGCTGCGTAATGGTGAGTATGTCAGAGTAAACAATGCTCATGGTGGTGATGATGATGATGATGATGATGATGATGATGATGAGGGTGATGAAGGAGCTCGAGACGAGCCAATGGCGGAGGCACAGAGTTCAACTCCACCGATCACCTTACAGCGTGTGTGGGAGCGCATGGATGGCATGTACGAGTACATGGGCCAGATGTCCACCCAGATGACTGGCATGCACGACTACATGAGGCAAATGACCGCCCAGATGAGCACAATGCAGGTGACCGTGAATGAGATGCGAGATAAGTGGCGATCTTTCAGCGGAAGATACATGCATCCCACCACATCCGACCACCATCATGCTAGCACCACCAATGAAGAAAATGTGGATGAGAGAGAGGGGGGAGATGAGTAGGAGAAATGAGTTTTTATATTGTGTGTTTTAGTGGTTAAAACGATTGTTGAGTGTTATTCTGTTGTTTTTTTAGTTTTATTTTTAAGTGTGAACAATTATGATTTCTGTTTTATTTTTAGTTGTTATGCTATGAATTGATGAGTCCTTGTTATAATTATTTATGTCTAATTATGATGGTTTGAAACATAATTTATACGATTAAAAGAACCACACAAATCGACATACATAAGCAAAAAAGACACGGGGCATAGGGTGACTTTCTTGTATTCGGTCGACCTCGTACTAGATTAGGTCGACCGCGAAACCAACACTTGATCTTGATTTTACGTCAAATAATTGGACACTTTGATGGAACACTTATCTTCTATCTGGTCGACCTCTTTCCTCATCCGGTCGACCATTTTGTTAATGACTGCCATCAAGTGGTCGACCTATATACCTTAGGTGGTCGACCATGTTGTTTCTGACGCCAATGAAATGGCCGACCCAGGTTTTATTCTGGTCGACCAAAAATAACAACTTAAACTAAGTGCGGTCAACCAGGTGGTCGTTGAGGTCGACCACAATGCTTTCTCGTGCTTCCCAAATTAGTCGATTCGGTCGACCGCCTTCAGCAATAGGTCGACCGAAAAGTGCATGTCACCGTGACATGCATGTCATAGTAGGCATACCCATATTTATTATAGAGACTCGAGAGCGTGTAACTACTTTTTCCCTTTCTTTTCTGTCTATTCGTTTCCCCCCCTTATTCAGCTTTTAACTTAGCAACTAGCCCTAATAAAAAAATAATACCTAGCAATTATTACACATTATCGGTTCACCAACCACCTTTTATCTTTCTTTTCACTTCCTTTTCCTTTATGTTTTAAAATAAAATCCTTTTCATTTTTGGATAAATTTCTTTTCTGGGAAAAAAAGTTAGCAATTTTAATCTTCATTGATCTATACTCATTCCAAATGATTTCATGAAAATAACTGCATTTGAATCATATTTCATTTTGCTGCTTATAGATTTTTGGATGTTAGATATATTGTTTTGTTATCATTATTTAGGGAGTAGAGTTTGAGGTATTTTTTTATGACTAATATAATTAAAAACAATATGAGGTTGAGTTATGCACATGAGCGTGAGTCATGTAGGCTATGAATTAGTTACAGAAATGAGGAGCGATGATAAATAACGACGAATTTTATTTGATAAAAAAAAATTAAAATAAGTATCCCTAATAAAATCTATATTTTAGGTAATTTACAAAATAAAAAACTTAAAAATTTCCGGACAGTTGGCCAGATCCAAGCTAGTAATAATAACAAGCATTATGTACCCCTTCATTATATTTCTCTATGTTCGAAGAATCCACTTGCGAAACAAAGGACCAATTCAAGCAAAGCATGCAACAATTAGAAAACAAATTGGTTCGAATTTTACCGGTCAGAACCACACCTTATAATTATCAAAGCAAGAAAAGAATAGACAAGTATGCAAGGAAGAAAAAGCAGTATGGTATTATAATATATGTCGAAAGTTCTCTTCAATGGCAACCGATCTTTCACTAAAATCACTTTTGTTGATATGCTATTTCCCTCTTTGTCATTACCATTGTTATTCTTCAATAATAGATCGTTTGTCGTCAGATCATTTTTCTTCATTGTCACTAGCTGGAAGCTCCCCTCACGATCTCGCTGCCAATGAGTGACCATCCTAAACCCTATCACCTGATCTCCTGCCTCATGGTATCGATCATTTGAAGCCGTAATTTTTTTTGTTACCACCACCGCCACAACAAGCAGACTGTCCCATCGCGGGAGTTGGTCGGGAAGCGGAGACTTAGTTGCCACCAACAACATTCTTGTATCATTCTTGTCGATACCGAAAATCAACATATCCCCCATTTCAAATAAACAAAAGAATCTATCATCTTCATAGCCCACGCCAATGCATGTTTGTCCTTTCTTCCCACCCAAGGAGAAATCATACGTTTTTTGCTCAAATTCATCATTTCTTCCACGACGAAACATGGTGAAATAGCAGTCTCCAAACACCACGAGGATCGTCGAGTTGAGAGCAGTGGGTAGTGATGAGAAAGCAAATTTGAGTTCCGTGCCTGGTCTATAATGGTTGTCGTAGTTAGAAAAACGCCAACTTGGGTTTGGAAGGCTGATGTAGTTTGCGGGACTCCTGAGTAGAGGATTGTAACAGCTTAAGAAAGCGTCACGCACTATTATAAGCAACCACGCTCCAGCCATCCCAAGGATCCTTATGTCTACATCTGCAAGCTGATATGGGATTTGAGATTCACGACGTCGCTGGAGGACAAGCCGCTTACCCTCCCGCACTTGGATGACGTCCGAGCTGGACAATTTTGCATGGCCGATCAACACAGGCCGGGGCTGGAAAGGGCAACTTGAGTGTGGACTTGGTGCCAGTTTTTGCATACACCGCCAAAATGAGTACCATCGACGTGGGATGGGAGTCTCCCGTAGATGGAATCCAATAGCTCTGAACATATAGCAACCCATGGTTGTTGATCATCCCCCATGTTCATTCTCTATCAACTTTATTTTCCGGATCCTTTTTGTTTACAATTCTTATTGAACTTTTTTGTCGTTTTAGAACTTTTTTTTTTTGTGAACGTGACTCGACGTTGCATCCTCATTTTAAAAGGGTGTATATTACATGGTGGAGTTATAGTCAATGATATTTTTTTAGGTCTACAAATATGCACGCATAAAGTGAAACTGCAATATTATTGTTAGATTGTTGGTTATAATTTGACGGGATGGAAGGAAACTATTGCTTTAACGCCTTATGAAATGGTCAATAATATCATTTATTTTTACTAACCCTCGTGGATGAATCGTCAGATTCAAAGAGAACTCCAAACTTTTTGCAAGATTTGATATTTGATAGATTTTTATTTTGTGGATTTGGATGCGAAAGTTCAAAGTAACGATAATATTTTCTCGAACGAGAATGCCATCTTGTTTTTCTTGAATGATTTGTAGAGGTCGCTTTCAATTTGTTGGCTTTTAGATAGATTGTAATCCTAGTTCTATTACCGACGGATTAATATCACAATATACATACCAGTCTTCCTAGTTATTTTATTCAACTAATAACCTACAAACCCATTTAGGTAACCGAGGTCCAGATAGAGATGCATAAATCATGGTTATTTCTCCTTCTCTATTAATTTTAGTAGGCTATATCATTTTCATCTTAAGTCGTAATTCATTTTTTCACACACAAATCAGATTAGTTGTGTTCTTAAAAATGACATCCTCTTTGATATATTTTGAACAAAAAACATGATGATTATGCTTAAGAGTTCATATAATTATACCATAGTAGTATATAAGTGATTCATCGATCATTCTTTGTCAATGGGAATGATTTTTTTTCCATCGTCAACTTGTGATCTTGTTGCTGTTTTCCACGATTCGAATGCTATGATGTTCGTGGGACTCCAATGGACCTTTCCCACGCAAAAAATTCGCTCAAACAAACACAGAACACGTCGCTGCATTTCTCCAATTTCCAGCAGGCTCAAATTTTCCGGTGAGTGTTCCAAATTTGGGAATTTCATCTTGAAGCTTGCTCGTTCCAATCTACCACTCGTAATCGACTTTCCTGGATCCCAGGAATCAATTCCAGCAACTCCCAGCCTGCTTCCAGCTTCAATTTGTCGCAATTCAGCCTTGCCAAATTTCTCGTCGTCGGGAAATTTCAAATTTTCATAATCCGACAGCAATTTTACAAAATTCGGTGACCAATTGCACAATTAGGCGTTTTCGATTCCGGCTTCTCCAAGATGAATTGACTGTCCCTAATCCTTCCTTCGTAGGGAATAGATGGGGCCGACGAGGAGATACACGAAATCCAATCGAAGTTCCATCCATATCATCATGCCTGGGGAAGGATTTCACAGGATATCGTTTAGTTCATTCACTTTGGTTTTCTTCATTTCTATGCTCAGCCTGTCTACATATATAAAGCTCCCTCTGAATTCAAACATCCTGAACTTGCATTCTATTATATAGTAGACAATAACTTGGTTGGTTACTGACTCGGACATCAAATGTGTTCTTATAATCCTGATTTGATAATTTATTTGCTTGTGAATAATACTCAATTGCTATGTTATGGTTAGCTATGGGAAGATCACTTTTCCATATGTGAAGTACATGACAAATACGTTCCACGCGATCAAATAATCGATGAGTTTGATGCATGTACAAATAAATGTGAATATGCGATGTTATTAGACGTTTCTCTAAACCGGATCTCGCTCGCTTAGCTTGAATAATGTGCCTGCATGATAAATTGGTAGATCTTGTGCTTACAATTAGTCTTTATACTTAATTACTTGTCATGTTTTCACAAATTTTCTGGTATCGTCTAGAGGTTGTGATAGGTCAGAGTATCTTAAAGACCTTGTGCATTATATAACACTTGTGCAAATTAAGCAAAGTTGATGTTTTTGTATTTATAATTGTCAAGATTTAACACTATTAGGGTTGAGAATCTCTCATCCAACACCATGCATGCATATGTTATCCAACTTATAAAAATGGAAAAAAGGAAAGAAGTTTGGGCCAATGAATGACAAGTGAAGGGGTAGCAGGGTTGGCCTGCAAACCTAGCTTGCGCTTTGCAGTAAATTGTCCTCCAGTTGGTTCTTTTAGCAACAAACACAAGTAGAAAAGAAGAAAATATCATAACATTTCCTATCCTTTCACAACTATTAAATGTTAGGTTTAACATGCCTTATCATGTCCATAAAATTAAGAGAATAACTTAACAATCAATTTTTGAATCCAAGGATTAAGATAAAACCAAAAATGAGAACTACTTCAGAAACAATAAATAGTACCATATTCAAGGAACATCTTTCCAAATTCATCTTCAATGGCAACGGTTCTTTCACTAAAATAAATCCCTTGTTGCTCCAATCCTCCAGAAATGCCTTTTCATAATCATTCTCAAATAATAGATCACGCATTGTCGTCATAACTTGTTCGTCCACTCCCACCAGCCGGAAGTTATCCTTCTCACTTGCCTCATAATCTCGCTCCCAATAAGTGATAAACACAAGCATTTCTTGTTCCTCATGATATCGATCATCTGCAGTCATGACTTTTTTTTCAACCACCGCCAGAACACCCAAATCATTCCATCGAGAGAGTTTCTCAGGAAGGAGAGGCTTAATCGCTGCCAACAACATCCTCATCTCGTTCTTGTCGGCGCTGAAGATCAACATATCCCCCATTTCAAATAAGCAGAAGAATCTTCCATCTTTATAACCCACACCGAGGCAAATTTGTCCTTTTTTACCACGCAAAGAAAAATCGTATGTTTTTTGCTCAAATCCATTTTTCCCACGACGAAGCACGCTGAAATAGAGGTCTGCATACACCAGGAGGATCATCGAGCCGGGAGCAGTGGGTAGTGCTGAAAAAGCAATTTTGATATTTGTGTCTGGTGTGTGATGACAATTAGAGTTAGAAAAATGCCAACTCGGCTGGGGAAGTCTGATGTAGTCTGCAGGAGTTCGAAGTAGAGGATTGTAACAACCCAAGTAAATGTCATTCACTTTTATAAGAAACCACGCACCCGCCCTCCCGATGATCGTTATTTCTGCACCCGAAAGCCAATGCGGGATTAGAGATTCACGACGCCGTTGGAGCAAAAGTCGCCCACCCTCTTGCACCTGGATGACGTCTGAGCTGGTCAATTTCGCACGTTTGATGAACACCGGTAGTGGATTAGAAAGTGCGATGCGGGAGTGGACTCGATGCCAGTTCTTACAAACGTTGCCGAAGTGTGTACCATCGACGTGGGATGGAAGTCTCTTGTAGATGGAATCCAAGAGCTCTGGACATACGTTGGTCCATGGTCGTTGATCCTCTCCCATATTCGAATTTTGTCGACTTTCCTTTTCGGGATCTTTTTTGTCTTTTTTTTGTGGTTTCGATGAACTTTTTCATTTTGAATGTGAGACGAGTTTGCATCCTCGTTTTAAAGTTTGTATATTCTATGATGGAGTTATAATCAACTAGATCGGTTAGGTCTACAATTATGCACACAAAAGGTGAAACTGTAATGTAATTGTTGGATTGTTTGTTACAATATGAGGAGAGGGAAGTGGCTGATTTAAAGGCCGGTGAAGTGGTCAATACTATGAATTTGCTCTTTTCCAAATTATGTTTTCACATTACCTTTTGACTATTCGTAATTTCATGTGATTCTTTGATCGTATGTGGTTTAATTTATTGATTCGTTAGTAACTAAGACAATTTTTAGTATTATAAACATACAAAAAGAAAGTGTAAATTTCTTTGGTTGGTTATAAATGTGGTACACGAAAAATAAGTTATGCAATTCAATAATCAATGGTGTCAAATAAGTTTCTTAAATGAGATTTTACTTAGCTTGAATTCTGAATGCACCACCAGGTCATTGTCAGGTATTTAATTAGCCCTTACACTTATCATGTTATGACAAAGGTGTCATTTTGTTTTAATATATATTCCATGGTATCATCTCAATCCAATTTACAAAGTCCTTGTGGTTATGACACTTGTGCAAATCAAGTCTGACTCTCGTCGAGCTACCGTAGACATTCTCCAACGACACTAATTTGAATTGGAGCTGTCATCGAAGAAATGCTTCACCAATTTTAGGAAGACAAAGCGCAAGAGGAAAAATGTACAAGTCAAGACGAGAATTACACATGTCACATGGACATGGAAATGGCTCCATCAAAGAGATAGCCACCATGAAAGCTTCATTGGTCGAGCAACGAGCAGGTGCTGACCAATCTCTCATAGCTACCATATCAAATCTCATGATCATGAATGGCTTCTAGCTAGCTAAAATCAATCTCAGAGATTTTTAGTTATATTAGTTGAGCCATTGTAAGCACTATCGAAAAAAGCCTTTACGCTTCATGTGTTACAAGAAGTGTAAAGATGGAGCCTAAAGATGACATTGTATAAAATAATAACTAACACTTTCTGCAAAAGAAAAAAAAAAAGCGTTGCATATCTATACTAGTTACGCAACACAATTTTAAGCACCACATCAAAAAATTCATGCAACAAACTTTTTAATAAGTATAAGCAAAATATTCATACTTTATTCATGACATTGTATAAAGTAATAATTAATACATTTTGCAAAAAAAAAAAAATGTTGCATAGCTATACTAGTGACGCAACACAATTTTAAGCACCACATAAAAAAAAATGTGCAACAAACTTTTTAATAAGTATAAGCAAAATATTTATACTTTATTCACGAATGTATGTCAGAATTGCTCTTCACTGAAAACCGGCTTTTCACTAAAATCATTCTTATTGAGTGAAATATCACTTTCAACATTAGGGTTGAATATTTTTTTTTTTTGAAAGATAACATTAGGGTTTAATAGAAGGAAAGTAACACATATAAAAAGTCCGAATATAGTTCGAACAAAAAAAAATCCAAAAATTCAACGAAAAAGAACCCAAAAATCTTCCTTAACTACAATAATCTTATATAAAATATGAGATTTGACTATCAAAAACCTCCCTCGAACAATACTTGTATTGTTTATGTATAAAATTAAAAACAAATCAAAGAATGTTAAACCGTACAAATATTGTTTGTGTATCCTAAATCCTAATTGAGTGTTTTCGAAACCAGCATTTAGCCCAATTCCCCAATTCATCAATTAAGAGATCCCAGTAAGCGGCCCAAAAGCAGAGCGTAAATTTAAGCCCATCCAATAATTTTTTTCTCTTCTCCTTTTCTTCCTCGACTAAACTGTCCCTTCATCATCATTCATCACCCTTCTCCCCATCTTTCCACCTCAGCCATCACCGCCACCGCCACCACCACTACCTCTTCCTCCACCCCCATCAATCCATCCAAATCCCGAGAACAAAACCCTAATACCCAATTTCCACGATTCCTATCCTTACCATATGCGTTATCCATAATTCTCCCTCCCCCATCCTCCCACCATAGTCCGACCCTAAACTCAATCAGGCGCCCTGACGGAGATATAAGGGGAGAGAGAGGGAGGAGAGGAGAAACGGGTTTTCGTCATTTCTGTCTTTTGTTTGCGTTCTCCGCCGTTTTGGGTCGCTGGAAGAGCCGGGGGAAGAAATGACGAGCGTGGGTGAAGTTGTACAGTGTATTCCTCTTGAAGCACCGGTTGCAGTCTCGGATTCACAGCCGATCGATGCCGATTCCAAAAGCTATGACGTCACGACCCGGCCTAACGAGTCGGTCACCGCCTCCAACCCTTCCTTCGTCGATGGCGTCGCCACCAAGGACATTCATATCGATCCCATTACTTCCCTTTCCATCCGGATCTTCCTCTCGGAGTTCGCCCTCAACCCTCCCGACCCAGATTCGAAGCTTCATTCCAAAGGCAAGCCCACTAACAGCAACAAGCCTGGTGCACCTCGACGATCCGATATCGACCAGCATGACAACAACATAAATGTCATGAATGGGAGGAGCAGCTGACAATGCTGGTCATTTGCTTGGAGCTTTGTGGTTCTAGGTAATTAGTTTGTGGAATTTGCAGTTCCTGGGCTCTGAATCATAGTCTGCAAGTTATTAGATGGTAGTACTTTACTACTTTATGCACAATTCCGGATACTAGGCTTAGGAAGCTTATGTCATATGGCATTTGATTGTTAAGCTCAACTTCCTGGGAGTTTTGGAACTTCTTACGTCTGTCATAGGTTTTCCTCCTATATTTAGCTGCAGTAATGGGGAACAGAAGTCTTTTGCTGAAAGAAGCCTATCCTCGTGTTTGTGATGAGTGGCTAGAGACTGACGCCGGATAATCTATAATTGGTTATATCTTACTGGCTAATGAACAAGTTTCTTGTAAATATTTTAGAAAAATGGGGTCATTGGAGTGTTATACGTTATTCATGTTGCTTTGAGTTTTGACTCTTGTAGGTTACCATCTACCTACAAGGGCTAGAAGCTACTCTTGTCAAATCTATCCTGCATATACGTGTTGCTTTGGATTCGTAGGTTACCATTTCCCCACAATGAATCAAAGCTACTCTTGAAAAATCTAGCTGTCTATTTACCTGTGCTAGTGAATGATGTATATTTACTAAGCTATTTGAAGATTTGAGGAACAGAATCAGGAATATGAATTCCACAGAATTCAAACGTTTCTAGAGTCTTCAGGATCTGTTTCAGCGGGTTCTCCCTGTTTAGGCTTGTTAATTTCATGATCCAGGAAACAAAAGTTAGCCTTTGACCACTTTTAAGGGAAATGTAAGACAAATGATTAAAAAATTAATTGTCTACTTGTCTGTTCATGATGGTGCTTTCATCTGTTCAGGAAGCATTTCATGATATGTGGCTGCCCAATTTATGTTCACAATGATATAATGAATTTTGGTTACTTTGCTTGTTTCAGTTTTTCAATAGAACTAGATATGCATGTCATTTGTGCATATAAGTGAATGAGCAACCCTATATGTGAAACTTCTGCTGAATAGTGTTTGCTTCTCCACTCTAGTTTGGTAGCGGGTCATCCAATAGGGGGAGCAGCCCATCCTTAAGAAACAATGGTCTTTAGGTTTATTTGACTCGCCTTTGAGATCTTATCGGTCTTTATTCCAAGTAATCTCACAATCTCTCTTTGATTATTCACTCTGCCAAGCAATTAAAGAGAGATTGTTTGCCGCCTCTTTATGCCTTTTCCCCCTTTTTATTTGGGCTTTCACAATCTGATACTTTTTTCCATCGTTTGTGATATTGGGTTGATGAGTAATTAATGCATTTTTTGTTTTTTGGCTTTTGTTCTATTGATTGCAGGCCGCTTTTGGCTCTTCAGATCGTACCCAGATTTGTTTCCGTCTGATCCTCTTGTTTCCTTCCAGATCATGGTAATCAACCTTCATGCGAGGGGCCTTGCCAAGCTTCCAGGAAGTTCCAAATTCAGAGGAGTAGAATTTGAACATCAGAAAGGTGATCTTATGTTCGTTCATTTTTTATTTCACTGATCCCCCTTAGAACCTCAAGGAAAATGACATCAAGAGGCATACATGGCAGAGCTTGTGGACTATATTTCCTCTGCCAATGCAAAGTTTCCCGAGTCATGCAATAACTTGTCCGAATGGTCTCTCCAAATCTGTTTAGACCGCTACTTCTTCACCTCATGAGAACAAAGCATTGGAAGCATTCAATGTTGAACAGGAAGAGCCATCGATGGACCCCGCGTGAACCCACTTGCAAGTTGTGTATGACTGTTATTGAGGTTTGTGGCATCACCTGAAACCTATGCAAAACTAGCTAAACACTAAATAACTTTTTTATACTAAGGCTACTCGATCTCTTTGATTCATAGGAACTGGGAGAGGGAGTATTTTTCTTATGTGCAAAGGGTCCTGCATCGAATCTATGGCAAATTGAAGGTGTCGGGTCCTTCATTAGGAAGACGATCAACAATATCTTTTACCGGTTCATATTTAAGACCGAGATACATGATGGGATTACTGTGCTGCTGGTGATTTTGGGGTGTATCATCAATGGCTTTGCGCTGCTACTGAAGGAAGAGCACAAGTTATTTCTAGTTCAAACTCTTGTTCTGTTGCATATATTGAAGTGCTTGATGATGTATCACCAGCAATTCTCGTACTGCATAACTCAGTTCACGGAGAAAGACTGCTAACTTTCTAATACTTTGTGATCAGGGGTTTGCTGAAGTATTGGCCAGTGTCGAACAGTTTTGAAGAGGTGATATTCTTTAGTGAGCTGGAGGAAGTTCTGGAAGCTATACAGCCTGCAAGATTTCAACGTTGCACATGGTTCCTTGTATGCCCAGATTTATTGGTGCCTGATCAGTTCTCATTTTCAGGTATCTTAGTAGGTAGCCCCTTGATAGTTGAACTGAATTTTATCGTTTTATAGTAATAACACTTGAAATGGACAAAGTTGGTTTCTTCGTTTCACTTCCTTTCGTGGATCATCAACTGCTCAAGATGGCGCAAATACGAATTTGGTTACATGTATCACATTGGGTCGCAAAAGTCGGGGTTGAGACTACTAAAGCACCCAACTTTGTCCTGATCAATCCGCATTTTCATTTTTTTGTCAGTTTTTTTTGCAGTTATGTTGTAGGTAAGATGGGAAACAGAAATGTTCATGGGGACTGATCAGGGTGAGTTTGGTGCTTTGGTTGGCTCAATCCCGAGTTTAGTGCCCGATGTAATACATATTGGTGAATTCAATGACCAAATTTGTTCTAACCCGCCCAAGATCTCAGTTTGTGAACATACTGGTGTGTGGTGGGCTGGTGGCTTATTATTACCAGCTGGGGCAGGTGTTAGAGCTATTATGCTCTCAACTGTGAGAATTAGAATTCTGGAGAAAGTTTATATAATTATATCATACGTTTCTTTAAGGCTTGAACACTAGCCTTCCACTTTAGCTGCAGTTTTACAGGTTTCTGAACTCCTTTGTAACCCTCGAATTCAGCAGTATCTCTCTTAGAAAACTATCCTTGATTTGCAGGTGGCAGAGAGGACTTTGTTGTTATGGAACGACAATCACGTCTAGAATCCAATCAAGCTGGACCGACAGATAAAATTACCCATCAACTTCCCTCGGAGAGGAACGCCAGGCGCCATTGGATCCAGGCTGCGCAAAGCCTGACACTGAACGTTTGGAAGATATCTCCGACAATGATCTGGAGCTATTCGATGCATGCTTGTTCAATTTCCAGGAGCACGAATCTCAGGAAGGTGAGATCAAGTCGAGACGGGAAGCCACCTGGAAGAGATTGCCGACATGAAAGCTTCATCAAGCAACGAGCCAGTGTTGGCCTATCCTAGAAGCTCAGCAAAGCTCATGCCTTTACTAGGTCAACAAGAGGAGATCAGGTGGAAAGTTCATGTGTTGGTTCTCATGAGTCAAGATTTAGCATGACTTGGTTAGGAAATTAGGATATCTTAGATTAATAAAGTAATTAGTTGTGTTTATGAACAAAATTTTGTAGTGATACTGATACTACATTATGATATGGAGAATGGCCAACGGTATGGAACTATACATTCAGTCCCCCAACCATAATCCTCCATTGTTTTTGTTCCTTTAGAAAGCTCGGAATATTTTATGCTCAACCTGAAGCACTCGGTACTGGTGACCTGGCCTAGTCCACTGCACTATCAATTACTATCAGCCATTAGTTTTAGGAATTCACAACGATTTCTTGATGAAGATGCCGCATAACCTAGAGCACTGGGTTCTAGATTCTAGATGCCATGATCAGAGGTAGGAAAATGCTAGAAATATGGTTGAATCACGATTTTAATACGAAATATTGTAAAGCACTCGGTTCTTGATACCATAACTAAAGGTAGTAAAATGTTGAACTATGGTCGAACCACGATTTTGATATGAAATATCGTACCATCGAAATTTTAGATATAACTTCCGATAGGATTTGACAATCCTTATAATTTACATTACAAAGCACAGATAAGACTTAGCAATATAAGGTAGGCTAATTTTATTGTCCCATTTATTGCTTCACGCCTCCACTCCACTCCACCGCCACACCAATTTCTCTACGCCGCATCGCATTGTGGTTAGAGTTTGTTCTTACTAATATATCTCTCACATTTAGTTATTTGCATTCCAGTACTCTTTCACTTGTCTTCCCTCTCTTCACTCTTCGTCTTCGCTGGCTCGCTGACAGGAGGAACGGTGATTACTTTACTTGAGGGATTTCCACTTCCCAGCCGTCGATATGTCAAGGTATGTGGCCATTGAGACGACAACGTCTATCCGCCGGGTATGATAACCCCGATGGAAAAGGTGATTTGGCTAGATCGACATGCCCGAGGTCATCGTTTTGTTTTTTCATCCTTTCTTTTTGTTGACTTGAATTGGTTACAATGAAGTTTAATGTATGGCTGTCTGTATTGTAGACTAGATGTGTAGGGAATCAAACAAGGAATAACAGGAGAGGATTGTTCAAGCGGAGAGAAACGAGTTCATTATATAGTCTGATGCGGGGACGAGCTTTAGATGGTTTCTTGTATTTGATTAAGGTGTTTTATTTGTAACGGAAGGGAAAGCTAATATCTGGATATATTGGGAGAGGCTTTATTTGTATTTCTGCAGTAATTTAAATCTAAACCCATTTTGTAAATGTAAACTGATTGTACATGTATTTGCATTGTTTTTTATGCAGTGGTTTGTGCATTCTATTGTCTCATTAAAATTGGATTTGAATAATTTTTTCATATAAAGATGACAAAAGATCTCCTCACAAACATGATTTTTTGCCTCTACAAATAATATTTGAGGCAAAATTATTTGTCTCTAAGAATAATGATTTGTCCCTCAAACTGATATTATAGGCAAAATTATTTAGAGACGGATATTTGTGTTGGTAAAATTAGATATAAATGCAAAACAATAGTCATTAGAAAGAGATATTAGATACTAAAATATTAGTGACTATATTTCAATTCGGCAACAAATGAGATCTGTCTCCATATTTGTTTCTATACAGCTACAACAACAACACTACTTAAGACAAATGTGTTATGTGTATCTGTAGGAATATAGAGACAAATAAATGTCTTGTAGAGATATATTTGCATTGTCTCTATACCCCCTATTTTCTTGTAGTGGTTATTTAAAAGATTGTCATATACCAAAACATGGTTTCGTAAATATTTATTGAGATCACATGAGGGACTACAAATCACTTTGAAGAATCGATTTCAATTTTTAAGACTGCAAATCATTTTTATAAGGTGTGCTACAAGTACAACAATATAAAAACTAATAATGCTTTGCATCGTCAGCTCAATTTTATTCAACCAAAAAATCACAAGCCCTGCCCCTTCATTACATTGAGTTTAGGAACACTTCAACTTGCGAATCAAAAGGCTAAATATCCAAGAAACACCAAGAAGGAGAACCAGAGGAGGAAGAAAAGATAGTGCGACAATATAAAAGCTGTGGAAACTCCTCTTCAATGGCAACCTGTCTTTCACTACAATAAATCCCTTGTTGTTTTCCCCATCCTCCAGCGTTGACACTATCTCACAATCATCATCATCATTATCCAGTAATAGATCTGCCGTCGTGGTAATTTTTTCCACCACTGCCACCAATCTGAAGTTGTTCTTGTCACGCGCCTCATGATCTCGCTCCCAATGAGTGATTATCGTAAACTTCATAATCTTTCCTATCTCATGATTTTGAGCACTTCCAGACGTGGCTTTTTTTGTCACCATTGCCACAACACACAAACTGTCCCATTGCTCGAGTCGCTTAAGAAGCAAAGGTTTGGTGGCCGCTAGCAGCATTCTCGTCTCATTCTTGTCAGTGCTGAAAATCACCATATCTCCCATTTCAAATAAGCAAAAGAATCTGCCCTTTCCGTAGCCTACACCGAGGCAAGTTTGTCCCTTTTTCCTAGCCAAAGACAAATTGTATGTCTTCCACATCCAGTCATCACCACAACGGAGCACACTGAAATAACGATCGCCATATACCATGAGGATCATGGAGTCACGAGCTGTGGGTAGCGCGGAGAATGCGACCTTGACTATGACTGGCGTCCAGTTGCGTCGATAGTGAGAAAAATGCAAACTCGGTTCAGGAAGAGCGATATAGTTTGCCGGACTTCGAAGCAGAGGATTGTAACAACCCAAGAAAATGTTGCGCTCTTTTAGAAGCAGCCACGCGCCTGCCCTCCCAAGGATTTGTACGTTGACACCTACAAGCCTCTCCGGGATTTGAGTTTCACGACGTGGTTGGACGAAAAGCTTGTCATCTTCCCTCACTTCGATGACATCGAAGTCTGAGAATTTTGTACGGTTGATGTCCACATGCAAGGGATTGGAAAGCACGACCTCGGAGTGGATTTGGTGCCATTTCTTGCATACACAACCGAATTGAGTACCGTCGATGTGGGACGGGAGTCTCCTATAAATGGAATTCAAGAGATTTGGACATATATCAGCCCATGGATGCTGATCCTCTCCCGTAACCATATTATATCAATTTTATTCTCAGAACCTTTCTTTTCTTTTTCAATTATTATAAACCTTGGTGGTTTTGATTCAAGCATGCATCCTCGTGTTCAGAATTGTATAGTGGAGACGTGGAGTCATAAATAAGAAGATTTGTTAGATCTAAAAAAATGCACACAAATGGCAAGGCGAAATTGTATGTTATTGTTGGTTATAAAATGACGGGAAAGGGAAGTGTATGATTAAACGGCGAATGAAGCGGTCAATAATTACGTCTTTTTACAAGACGAGATCAGGTGTAAAAATTATTTGTCATATTTATAGCCTTGTAAAACTAGTAAGCCATTATATAAAAAATGAAAAATCCTAGAAAATCTCACGGGGAGTAGTATACAAGGCAGGTTTGCAATAAGATAAGCACGTCACACCATATCTTAATTACCTCCTTCCTCTTATCATGTTCTATTTTTATCTTTCCTCACGACGAGTGAAAGGATTGAAGATCCACGCCATACGGTAGTTCGACCAAAACCTCTTACCGGAAGTGAAGTTTGATAACCCCCTAGGTGGGTGGGTTTGGACCAGAGAAGCACATCTAGGATTCAATTCAAGATTGAATCAAAACTTGGTGAAAAAGAACACAAAATAGGGTCTTGTGCTCGTGTTTGGGATGAAACCTTTCTTGCAACTTTCACGATGGGAAAGAGGCTCGATTGGTGTCATCGATGCTTGGCCACGAACAATGTGAGTACATGAACGATACAAGCTCAAGATTAAACCTAGATTCGGCTAGGTTGATATCTCAATTCACAAGACAAAACCTTATGAACGCAAACTCTCGGTTTGTTATTCAACTCTATGAAATCTGAAAATTACAATGAATCAAAGCTACTTAAATAGACCTAGCCAATCCTACTACTGTTAGAGAACTCCTTAACATATTACAATTGGAAAAGGAAATCAAAACCAACAATGAAAAGGAATTAAACACAAAACAACAAAGAAATCCTAATCCGATAAGGATTCGGATTGCCTGTTTCCAAAGACAGAAACTCAGCTACGATACGACCTTTGGAGCTTTCGTTCGAGGCCTTCCATTCTTCATTCCAGTCATCCACCGCCATGTCGTTGTAATAGAATAAACCTACTTTCATGAGATATGATTCTTGAAGATCGACTCTCATGCCATCCCTTCGATTGAGGCTTCCAAAGTTCCTTTCGAACTCGTTCCAACACTTAGAATATTTCGACAGTTTTTCCCATGTTGAGCTAGCAACTTGATCGACCTGTAAATCACTCTTCTGGGCTTCCTCTCGAGCTCCAAAGCACATAAATGGAAAGATAAACTCTTCATCTTCAAAACAAGGCCTTAAACTCGAATTTTCATTAAGCCAATAACAAGTTCCCGACGTGCAAAGTTGGCTACCTGAAACTATAAAAGAACTTGGCCAAAATTCAGTGTTCTTTAATGTACTTTGCTTACCTTCTTGGTCAATCAATTCCAACGTGATTGATCGCCAATTTGGGATCATATCAAAGTCGGTAGGCGGTATTAACTTTATGAAACGGTACAATCACGATTTCAACATAAAATACTCTATTGCTGACTTTTTCGGTACAACCTCCGATATGATTTTTCAATCCTTGGATGAGTCACATCAATAATATTTAACCAATTATGAATCTTATATGATATCAGCGTTGGGCCTAGCACGTTGGCTTGGGAATATCGTATATAATAACATGTATGATAGTCAATTAGTCACGAGAGAGGGAGGGGGGGGGGTAGGGATATCAAAGGGTCGGGTTTGGGACGGATTGTACTAAACCCATCCCCACACCCATTTTCAATTATCAAATCCATACCCTCCCCATCCCCATGCGGGGAGATTTTGCATCCCCATCCCCACGGGCTTTGGATACCCGAGGGTAATCCCCGCTCTGTACATCTGATTATGATTATAACTAAATTAACACACTTGAATTCAATAAAGCTTATAACTATTGGGTTGAAACATCAAACCTAATAAATGATGAACCTAATAAAGAACCACAGGTGATCTTAATTATATCATCCAAATCCTACGAAGTTCCATAAACAAAATACCTATAAATAATCCAACACCCAATTATTCATCTCCAAACCACCTCCTGAACAATAAAAATCCACACATAAAAGTCAAATTATCCTCCAAAGTTCTTCTTTCGTAGAGAAACAAAGTCTATTAATTATTCTAAAAAAAAGTATATTGATCATGAAAGAACATAAAAATTGTCACCTACAACTCCTACGTTACAGTAGTTATATTTTATAATATATGACATAAGAAATGATGGGCGGATATGGATATGGGTATGGGGCGGAGGCACTCAAATTCATCCTGCCCCATACCCACAAACTTCTTTGCAGATATTACCTGTATCCGCCCCATACCCAATCAATACGAGTATTTTCCTCATTGACCGGGTTGGGTAGGATCGAATACCCGCGGTTACGGCTATAACAGCCATTCGGAGTGCTCTTTTCTATGTGTCCGTTTTAGCCAAGTGGCATTTCTCTTATCTGAACTTTGAACCACTTGCTTTGATACCATTTGTTTTGCTTTATTTTTTTCTGTCTTAGATATCGGCATTTACTATTTATTTGCTTAATAGTAGTAATATAGCATTTTTCTTTTACAATAACTTGTTCCACAGGAATTCTACTAGAGGAGGGAAGAAAAGTAAAACAAGCATCGTACCTAAGATTCAAATCGGAGGGCTCTAAACTAAAATCTAGCAGCACAATCACTCGACCTGTCGAGTATGGCCTCGTCGCACTATTATAGCAATTATAGTAGAGTTTTTATTGTATTAGGTTGAATTTCCTTTTTAGTTATTTTCCATAACAATTATAGCATATTATTTAGTACAAGCATTATATTGAAAAATATGTTATTACACTCTTAGTTTTCATAACCGAATAGGAAATAGAAGTGGAAAAGTTTGTGAATCACGACTAATTGGTTAACGGTTAATGAACCAGTATAAATCTTCTATACAATAATATATACTAATTATAATATATTGTTACCAAATAATTATATAACTGAGTATGACAAGTAAAAAACCATAATTTTAAGAAATGGAAAACTATTCAATGATAATGCAAAGTGATTTCTAAAAACATGAACTTTTTTTTATTTATGGTTATATACCATGTTACGTTACAATTTGTTGCATGGATAACAGGATAAGTACTATAGTAGACTAGTAGTAGCCCGAGTTGTCAACATGGTGTTGAAGACCCCAACGTTGGAAATTAGGGATGATACTTTTGACCTGATTCGTTTTAAGTTTGATTTTTTTGGAGCGGGTCCGACCCGTCCCGTAGGCGGGGTGGGAATGAGTACTCTCAGCGACCTGACCTGTCCTAATCCGTCCCATTCTCGACCCGTTTTTGCCTAAATTACATGTAATTTTAGTCGAATTACTTATAATTTTCCTTTTATTACATCGTATTTTAGCTATAACAAAGTCGTAAATTAGTGAAAAACCTCTATTTCTCAAATAATTTAGCTACATTTATCATAATATGGTTTGTTTTCTTGGTCTTATAATGAAATTAACGAATGTTTCTAATATTTTCCATATAAATTACACACCCATTAGGTCGACCTGTCCCAACCTGCGACTCATGATAAATTATACAACCTGCCATGGAACGGATATGAGTATCATGATACCCGCCCTTGACCTACCTATTGTCATTCCTATTTGAAACCCATCAGCTTTACATTTTTTTTTGGGTCTGCCTTTCAATCTCACTAGTTTTAGCACCGGGTCTCAACTCTCAACATGAGGCCGTAAGCTACTAAGCTTGATGCGGGCCGGATTAGGAAATGGTTGCCGGGTGATCAGGCGGGCCATCCGGTCTGATTTTAATAACACTGCTCTCTACCTATTGCAAATCAAATTGAGCAGTTCATATAATGGCTCGTATAGAGACGAGATGAAATGAGAGTGTAGTCTGGCTATATAGGCCATCAGTTTATTTGGTTAATCAGTTGACTATGAATGATTTAATTGAAAAATCTTGTTTATAAAATTTTAGCTAGTTTTGATAATAAAAATATTTTTCGAATTAGTAATAATATGACAACAATTTCCGTTCGATGCTTATTTCGTAACATTGGTTGCAAGGAAATTTGTTAGGTCTATAACAAGCAAAGAGAGATGTATCTTTTATCTTGTATGTCATGTGTTTAGTCCCTGGACTATTGTGTTTTAGCAAATATGTCCCTATTTCAATGTTTGTAGAAACTTTGTAAGTAGATACTAGTATTTAATGATTTAACTTGAAGAATATGAAAATAGTTATGTACGAATAGATATTTGTTTGATCCGAGAATAAAAATAAGAATTCAGCATCATATAGCTATGAATTTCAATTCTCACAATTATAATTCAAGCATATAATAGAAATCCACATCATCATGAATAATCCTCAATTTGCCAAGAAAAACTTCTCATCCTGCCCCCATTTTCGCTCCTTCCCCGTCCAACTTCTCATACTGGGCCTAAAAAACGGGTTGGCCCATTTGTTTAATTTATTTAAGTTTATTATTTTCTTTTTAACCGACTTATCCTTCTGTGGCCGATAAAGGGCGGGAAAATGGAAATACTGTAACAAATCGTCACACACACTGACACACATAGTGAGTGAGTGAGGAGAGAGAATACCTTCCCCTCCGAGTCTCCGTCTCTCCGACCTTCCACCGCCATTTTCAAGAAGAGAGAGAGAGAGAGAATACCTTCCTCTTCGGCCTTGCTCCATCCCCTGCATTCTTTCTTCCTTTTCCTTCCCATTCCTTCTCCACCGCCATTTTTCATCTTGAAAAATGGCGACTGTCCTTGAGCGAATTAGGAAGTTCCAGTACGAACAATACTTCTTGTGGTTGATTCTGTCTGCGGTGGCCGTTGGCCTGATCCTCCACTTCAGTCCGAGAGGAAGCTCCGTCAATCAGCTGGGCTTGATCGTGTGTCTCCAGATGGTTTGTTACGGTGCCAAGAACGCGGCGATTGGAAGATGGTGGCCTCTGGATAATATGCTTACGGCGTTCTTGATGACGCGGGAGGGGAAATCCACCCTCCAGACAGGTGGAATCGTCTTTGCCGTCGCAATCGGCGTAGTCGTCTCAAAATCCGGGCCATGGATGGTTCTTGCCTTCTGTTGCTACTCCTTCAGCATTTCCCGTTTCATGGCTTTTCGCGTGAAATTCGACTACACAATGGCCTGGATCTGGTAGGGTTCACTTCATCCTCTGTCTTTCTCATTAACATCAGTCTGTACTGATTTTCAGTCAACTTGATTTCTTTGTTTGATGAATTAGCTAGGTCAGTCAACTTAAATTGATTTCTAATTGATTCCTTTGGATAATTATGTATATGCAGCACGGCAGCGACGGCGGCCTGGACCGTCCCTGGCGTTCTCGACTTCCATGAGGATCGGAGCCTGATACTGATATTACAAGCGGTGGCCATCTCCGTGATTCTCACCATGTTGATTTTCATGTCCAATTACTTTGACGACTACGAGCCTGCCACACGCGCGTTATACAACAAGGGCAGGAAAGGTCTCTGCGGGGGTCGGAGTCCGCCAGTGAATAGAAATTGTCCTCCTTGTGGCTCTGGTTATGGCGACGACGACCACGACGATACAGAGATGCAGGCTGTTAATTTGGTGGAGCAACCCGTGGCTCCGCCAGCTCCATACACTAGCCCCTCGTGGGAGGAACGGTTGGGGCTAGCTCGGAATTTCATGTTCCGAAACTCGGTTATCAGGGATCATCGAGAGCGGTTGGCGAGCCACAGCGGCAATATGCACCCTCCTGGTTACGCGGGGATCGCGTCGAAGGCCTTGTCGTTGATGCTTAATCAGCGCCCTGAAGATTGATTTCTTGATCCCGCAGCTTTGTTTGTTACCATACCATTCTTCCCATTTCAATTTTTGCGGCAATCGCCTGGAATGGGATATCGGAATTCAGGTATTGATTTCTCGATCGGTTTGTTTCATGGATTCCTATCTTCCCCCACTTCAATTTTCCTGGAATCGCCTGGAGTGGGGAGATGTCGGTTGATTTCTTGAATTGGGTACAACTGGGTTCTGTTCTTGCTCTGTTTCTGTAAATGGATTCGTGATACCGGAATTGAGTTCTTGAATTTACTGGTGATTTCTCTTCTTTCTGGGAGGGGAAGCTTATGATCGAAGGGATACACAGGGGGTTTATGGGTTGTCTCTAATTTTACTTTAGTATTCAATTTTGCTTAATTCTAAGCTTAAGCTTCTGAAGGGAAAGTAAGCAAGATTGTTATAAGTTTGGGCACAAGAATAGTAAACTCCGTCGTTCCGGAACTGCTCTAAGATTCTTCCGCCGCCGCCGATCAGCAACTGTCTGTCCCCCTTCCCCGGCGGCGATCGAGTTTTTTTTTTTTTTTTTTGACAAGAAGCGGCTATCGAGACGAGTTCATGGTGAGTTTTGAAGCGTCTGATGTATGTGGGCTCTTAATCCCCCTTTGAACGCTGGGCTGGAATTACGTTGGGTCTCGCCTCTGATGGGCTGGTCTACAAGCACACTTTCGTTTATATCACTTTTCCACCACAAGGTTATAAGCCCATACGTCGTAAGAGAGAAAAAAAAAAAAAAAAAACTTTGATTTACCTTTTCAATTTTGACTTGCGTGTTGGGGTTCCTAATAATTAACTTGTCACTTTGTAGAAGTAAACAGTCGGTCAAAATATAAGATGAATAGTATTAAGTTACTAGCCCATTTGGAATATTAGACTTGGGTAAGTCAACTAGTAAAAGTGGTGGAGGTCTTCTCAAGGAGACCTACACGAAAACTCGACGATCAAGATAGCGTTGGTCGAAATATCGTCTCCACAATGACATTTTGATTTGCGTGGGCTCCTGTCGTTGGTGCTACTCTGATTATCCACAATCTTTTGCGTGAGGTTTAAATTGGTTAAACGATGTTACCATCAATAATCACTTCATTTCTTTTTGTCTGAAATTGGTCTCGCCGGAGTTGGTCCCGACCAACGGCGATGCGTTGATTGTTCCCGATTAATTGCTCGAGGACTTCAATTTTTACTCGATTTGTTGTTAAACGATCAGTTTTGGGAGAAAGTGTCAACTCATTTATGGGTTTCAAAATCAGGTTGTATATAGCACGCAAATTCTTATTATATGTCCTCTTCTTGCCCATAGAGGAAGCCATACATTTCTTCTTCCGGTGAAATCCCCGGCGATGCAGAACTGCAGAGAGACAAAGAATCTACGCAAAGCCTGGTCTATACTGTCTCGTTCAAACTTTGGGCCGCTCAGGGATCACAAACGGCCTACGATTTGTGGCTACTACCGGCTAAGTCGCCGGAAATCTCTATCGGATGGTGATATCGGAAAGTAATTAATGGGGTCATTTGTTATAATTGGCTGCGTAAGGGGTTTACGTTAAAAGCATTTTTTTTATGGAATACGTTAAAAGCATTGATCTTAGCTTTTATTAACATTGTCATTTAATTGGCTTTTTAATGAGTATTTTTTTCTTCTTCTTCCATTGAAGGCTAGAGATTAGGTTTTTTAATTTATAGCTAAATTTAATTTTAGAGGTGACATATGGTGTGCACTTTTCTATTCATTTTAGAAGATTGGATCTACCCATTGAACGTCTGAAGACCAATTAATTATTTATTTCTCTAGGTAATGTTCTCATACTGGAATTAAATAGTCCATTAAAAGTGCTCTCACGTGGTGCATCGGATTGGAGGAATTCAAACAATTTCAAGTTTCTATCTTGGGTCTGACTTCCCAAGATGATGTTCAACTTGTGCTGCAACGTCTCGCTAATTTCCTCAAAGTTGGAATTCTTTATATGGCAATGTTTCAGAATGGTCTTATCAAATATGGTTGTTCTTAACTGGCAAGGAGTGAATACTGATTGAACTACCTTCTTCAGTATCCGGTGTATTGGAGACACTGAGAGTATTTAATATTTGTTCTTTAGAAGCTCTTAGCGATTCAAATATATATATAACTTTTTTTATTAGATGGAGGCAAACCACCAAAGTTACAAACTCCTAACCGCTAGGAGCAAAACACATGCCAAAATAAACAGGGCGAAATAGGGGATCAGAAAAGAAACAAAGAGCCCCAACCTAATCATCGCTAATCCGAATCACTTGCCTAGGGAAGCTGATTCCTACTATGTCTTCTTGGCATATTCTATTAAGTTTTGATGGGGTAAATTAGTTCATGCGTACCAAAGGGATGGACGAGACTGTGCTTCAAGAGCCAGTCTGCTACTCTATTCTCTTCGCGATACGTATGAACCAACCTCACAACCCATTCTCTTTCCAATATTCGTCTGATTGTTCCAAGGATCGTGGCATAAGGATGCACTCTGTCGTTTCTCTACTCAATGAGCTATAATGCCAATTTCGACTCCGTCTCAAGAATGAGGAATCGTGATCCCTTCTTCCAGGCCAGCTCCAGGCCCTGCAGTATGCCCCAGAGTTCAGCAAGCAGAGCTGTGCCAGACCCCAACTTGCTGCAGAAGGCACCAATCCAATCCCCATCATGATCCCGGAGCACTCCCCCTGCCGTTACCAATCATGGGTTGCTCTGGGCGGCTCCGTCTATATTCAAGTTGTGCCAGCCTGATTGGGGGTTTGATCCATCCAATAAGCTCTTCTACGCTCCTCTATGTCACATTCATTCTAGTAGCTTTCTGAGTTGGAGTCCAGGCTTTCACCCAATCCGTAGCCTTGGCCACCACATAATGATGTAGAGAGGAGACAGTTAGTTTCACTCCTTTGAAAATCCCCTCATTTTGGCATTTCCAGAGGTACCAAAGGATTAGACTGAAAAAGCTGTTCCATTCGCCAGGCCAATTTCAAGTAGAATCATCTCGAATGTTTGAATTCATCCAATCATCACGGTTGCCGAAGAAGAAGCTCTGTTTTCTTTTTTGGTTGACTTGCTCGGAACTACACCGCGAATTATATCCCAACTAGAGCCCAAGTTTTAAAACTCTAGCCGGGTGTAGTATAGGGCAAGTATTTAGAATGTCGATCCGGGCTGGTCCATGTACCCCTACTTCAATCACTTAGGTTGTTATCTAGTAAACGGTTTTGGGTTTAAAACTAAGAAAACTCAAAATAAACAAACTTAGAAAAGTAAATCGAGGAGAATTTTACTTGAGAGGACTTCACCTAGGTATTGCTCCTGCTAGTCACATATTAAGAAACAAACAACGAAACTCTAGTGTGAAGGATGTGTTCTTATACCGTGAGGCGGGTGCATCTAGCTAGGGATAAAAATTCCTATTCGATCGATTAAGGATTGCCATAATGAGGTAGGGGGGCTAGCTCTCTTAATCGAACGAACCGAGAAAATCCTAACTCTCTTAGTTGACCAATTAAGGTTCGTTGCATTAAGTTAGTAGACTAACTCTCTTAACCTTCCGGCTAAGGATGCCAACAATAGGCTAGGCAATCTGGCCCCTCTTAACTAATCAATTAAGGATTGCAAGACCAAACCCTAGGAACTTAATCCGGATGGCGGAGAGACCAATCACGTGGGAATCATGGTACTACTCTGATACTTGAGGTTTTGGCCCTAGACTAACCCAAAAGGGGTTACCCAAGTGGGTAGGAGGTCAAGCTCCCTATGGCCCAAAAGGGGATTTCCACCTCCTAGGTCAATTTGACCTAACGATGAGTTAAAGCTAGCAACACTCAATCATTCATGAACATACCTAAAGTATTATATAGAACACACAATCAACACAACAGAATCAAGTTCTTACATCCTAACACACATATAGACTAGGATTCACAATACTCAAGTGAGTAGGTTAGTTATTCCACAGGTAGACAAAGGAAAACAAGAAAAAGGAGAGGAAGAACCATGAAGAGATGACAATCTTCCTTCCTCCTTGCTTGAATCTCCTTTGAGAGGTAAGAATCTTCACTCCTCTAGCTTAGGGCAAACTCAAATCTCCTTCTTCCTCCTTTGAATGGCACTCTCTCTAGAATGGGAAGAAGAAACCCTAATCTCTCACTAGAAACCCTCTTTTATACTCTAACTAAAACCTCCAAAAAGGTCCCCTTCTCCCTCAGCTCACTTCTCCTTTTATACCCAGATCGGGCTTTATTCAACGTCTTAGTTCATTGTCGTGAACATCAAGCGTAGACCGTGAACTTGAGTCAAAATGCGTCGTGTAACGTCCTGATACTATTAACCAAACCAAAATAACCATGGCTCCAGAGCCGATTAAAAATAATACTCAATACTTCATTAAAACAACGGTTATAGGTATAATATGCCCTTTTACTATGACATTTTATCAAACATGACCCTCTACTATTTTTTACATCAAACGTGCCCTTCTGTTAAAATTTCCATTGAAAAAATCGTCAATCATGGTTGAACCGAGATTTAGACGACCCGACATCGACAAATGGGAGCGATGATGTCAGTTTTGTCTCGCGTTTTATTTCTCTGGGTCTCTTCAAAATGAAATTATTTGAATTATTTGGCTATACAAAAGAACAAAAAAAAAAATTCTTAAGTGAAATTATTAGGGATATTTTAGACATTTGTGCCGCCCAGACCAAAGTTCGACCTTGGTTAATGGTTTTTGGATGAAAATTTAAACAAAAGGGCATGTTTGATCATTTTTACAAAGTACAGGGGCATGTTTGATGTAAAAAATAGTAGAAAGGCATGTTTGATAAAACGTCATAGTAGAGGGGCATATTATACCTATAACCCTTAAAACAAATACAACTAAATTCTTTTCAAATGAAATGCCCTAAACACTTGGGCAATCACGATACAAACATTTAAAACTACTCAAACCATGAACCTTGAACCTCCAGTTTATACTCATAATCATGATACAAGAATCAACTAATCAAATCTAACTATAACTCCTCACGAGCTCCTGGACATCTCATCAATGCTGGTGTGGCTTCTCGTCTCACCTTGCCTCTTCTCGAAATCCTAATTCGCTAACCCTTCCTCAACCTGGTGAGTGAGAAGGGGTCCGTCTCGTCGTTACTTCCTAAAGTCTTTGCCTAAGCAAACCATTACTAAACACATTATTAGCGGGTTTCCTTTATTAGCCGAAAGTCGTTCTCGCTTTCGTCCTTAACAACTTTATTTCAACACAACTAATAGAATATCTTTACTCCTATCCTTATCTCACTACAAAAAAGACTGGCAGATGTTACCAGACCATTGGCGTCACAAAAAGCCTTTTCTCGTCACTAAAACTTTATTCTGACGAAATACGGTCGTTAGCGGGTCGTGGGGTAAAGGTCCGTAGGTAATAGTCTAAAATTTTTTGGCGTCATAAAAACATTTTTTGTGACGATAAATTATCCTCAAAATCCAATTTATCGTTGTCAGAAAAGAAATACCCTTGAGGAAAAAAACTCGACGAAAAGTTTTTGTGAGAGAGGAAAAACTATTTCTAAGGAAATTATTTTGTCAGTTTAAGTATTTGTGAGAATATTTTTTTGTAATCAAAAATATTTTTTGTTAATAACACTTTGAAATTTCCATCCCCAAAATACCCTTATTTGTTTTATGACAACTTGTTTATTGTCAGAAAAGGTTGTATAATTAGTTAAAATTTTTGTTCCCAAAATACCCTTCTATTATTTCTGACGAGTAAAAGTCCTCATGAATGGAGAACTCCTCAGAAATGAAATTATTACCGACGCAATGATTTCATCGGATCACTAGAGAACGACATAAAAAATAGAAACATTCATGACCAAGAAAATGACGAAAAATACATATAATAATTTATATATTATAGATAAATACATTTAATACGTGAAAATGTAATTATTGTCTATGCATTTCCCAACAACAAAAATAAATAAACATATATTAAAAACATCAACAAAATATTATTCAATGAAAATTTATTGTGCACAACTTACTATATACATTTATTAAAATATCATAATACATTATTAATTAAAATTATTAATTAAGAAATAAAAGAAAAAATCTATGTCGCTTCCTCTCCCACCCACTGCCGCTGCCCTTTGCGATTTCTTCATCCTTCTTCAATGGCCAACCACGGCCCTCTCCTCGGTCGAATCATCGTCATCATCGAGATCGACGAGATGCATCTTGTGGCGCCAGTTCCCCATCACCACCGGGGACTGCTCTTCTCCCCTCCATTGAAACCCCAGAAAAAAATACCAAAGGGGTCTAGAATCCGATCAAGATCCTCGAGAATGAGATTCAAAAGAAAACACAGGTTGATCGATCTACCAAATCATAGATCTGAACCACCACTACGCTGCTTGATGGGAATAGAGGAAGAACGTTACCAAATAGATTGTGTTCTCCGAATCTGAATAACCTACACCAAAAAAGGAAAAATCGAAGTTGGAGTCTCAAATAGAATTTCAAATAAAACCTTAGAGATAATACCAAATGAGTTTCTAACCCCCTTCTGCTTTGTCGGCGCCTTCGACGAAATCTGAGGTTGCCCTCTCAAACCATTAAACAAAAGAGGCAGATCAGAATCCCTAAATGGAACCAAAAATCGTAGGAAATCCCCTAAAATCGACATGCAATTGGAGACAAAACTGACCTTCAACCTCCGGCGCCGTCATGGCCACCTCTGCCGGTGTCGATCGTCGTCGTCACCCTCGACATCGATGCCTTCCATTTGGTTCCTTCTCATCGATTTCCAAAAGAAAAGAGAGAGGAATATGGTAGATTGAGTGAGAGATCGGGGAGGCAGACGAAAAGGGATGAGATTAAAAGGATGGTACGATTTTTCTTTCTCTGTTTCATTGGTTTCCAAAGAGAAGAGCAGAGACGAGATAGAAGGGAAGAAGAGAAGAGGAGAGGCGGACGCTAGCTTAGGTAAGTGAGATTAGGGTTTTCATTTCGTTAAAAGTTTGTTTATATACCCGGCTTTTCAAACAGACCAAAATGCCCTCCTAATTATCTTACTTAATTACCCGCTGCAACCTTGCTATTAGGGAGAGACAAAAATATAAAAAAGTGACAGTAATAATCTTCAAACTAGTGACCTTCAACTTCCAAGTTCAAACACATCCCAGATTACATGCGTAGCCAATCGGGCAACTCGATTAACATATCCACATATCAAAATTATTTTCTCAATCTCAAAAACAAAAAGCAATAATACATGTTAGGTTTCTTCTTTCAGTATCACTCCAAATGATCGAACGACGTGGACTTTGATCTTGACTACTCAGGTAAATAGGCAACTAATAGTTTCGAGTCTAACTAATCCAAAAACTCTTTATGTACCTTCGAGATTCACATCAATAGACGTATGATCGAATCCTTAATACTTTATTCCGACACAACTGATAGAAGTTTTCTACTTATATCCTTAACTCATAGAAGTTCTCTACTTCTATCATTAACTCATACACATAAATACTAGGGGTCACCACGCTACGTATCGCCGTCCGGTGTCCCTATCCTCAAGGCAATGGTATTGCGTTACGTATCACCGTCCAGTCCATGTCCAGGGGTTCATCTTATCATTAATCATACATCAACACACACATTCACATACATAGCACAACGTGTGCCTCCACCTTAAGTAGGCGGTGGGATGTCTCACAGACATAATCGCGCAAACTCATAAAAAATTCGTTAGTTAAAAAAACTCTTCACTTTGGGGTGATATCATTTTGAAAGCTATTGCACATTAGTATGTCAACTATTATCATGTGAAAGAGTAAAATCATATAAATATGCAAACTTTTGTAACATACGTTTCCAAATATAATTGATTCAATATGATTGAAGAATAAAAAAATGACATTATTTTGTACAAAGGATAGTTTATAACCACAATTTATACAAGAAAATCATACTTACATTGGAAAACACTATTATCTTTGCATGACTTTCAATAACACCATTAAAAAAATTTAGAATTACGACACTAAAATATGAATTATGTTGGGTTGAAGTGAATATACCTTTATGATAATATTTATCATTATATTTGAAATAAAACTTAAAGACTATTAATTTCAATCCATAGTGACAATATACTTATAGATTACAAATTTTATGGCCTAGAGATCAGGATTAAAGCTAAATTTTTAGTACTTATTTGAAAGATTATCATATACCAAAACATGGTTTCATAAATCTTTATTAAGATCACATGCGGGACTAAAAATCACTTTTAAGAATCCAATTCAACATTTGAGGGGCAGATCATATATAAGGTGTGCTACAACAAAATAAAAACTATTAATGGTTTGCCTAGTCAACTCTAATTTTCTTTAACCAAAGAATCACACGTACTGCCCTTCGTTACGTTGAGTTTAACCACAATCCAACCAGCGGATCAAAAGGCTAACAAAATAATCCAAGCTGTACCAAGAAAGAGAAGCAGTGAAGAAAGAAAATATAGTGTGAAAAGATAAAAACCGTGGAAACTCCTCTTCAGTGGCAACCACTCTTTCACTACAATCAATCCCTTATTGTTGTCCCCATCCTCCATCATTGACACTATCTCACAATCATCATCATCATTAGCCAGTAATAGATCTGTCATCGTGATAACTTTTTCCACCACTGCCACCAGTTTGAAGTTGTCCTTGTCGCGCGCCTCATGATCCCGCTCCCAATGAGTGACGATCATAACCTCCATAATCTTTCCTAACTCATGATTTTGATCACTTCCAGACGTGGCTTTTTTTGTCACCACTGCCACAACACGCAAGCCGTCCCATTGCTCGAGATGCTCAGGAAGCAGGGGTTTGGTGGCCACTAGCAACATTCTCGTCTCATTCTTGTCAGTGCTGAAAATCACCATGTCTCCCATTTCAAATAAGCAAAAGAATCTGCCCTTTCCATAGCCTACACCGAGGCAAGTTTGTCCCTTTTTCCTAGCCAATGAGAAATTGTATGTCTTCCACATCCAGTCATCACCACAGCGGAGCACACTCAAATAAAGATCGCCATATACCATGAGGATCATCGAGTCACGAGCTGTGGGTAGTGCAGAGAATGCAACCTTGACTGTGACTGGCGTTCGGTTGCGACGATAGTGAGAAAAATGCAAACTCGGGTCGGGAAGAGCGATGTAGTTTGCTGGTCTTCGCAGCAGAGGATTGTAACAACCCAAGAAAATGCCACGCTCTTTTATAAGAAACCACGCGCCCGCCCTCCCAAGGATCTTTATGCTGACACCTACAAGCCTCTCTGGGATTTGAGTTTTGCGACATGGTTTCACGAAAAGCTTGTCATCTTCTCGCACTTCGACGACATCAGAGTTAGAGAATTTTGTACGGTTGATGTCCACATGCAAGGGGTTGGAAAGCACGACCTCGGAGTGGATTTGGTGCCAGTTCTTGCATACACAACTGAATTGAGTACCATCGATGTGGGACGGGAGTCTCTTGTAGATGGAATTCAAGAGATCTGGACATATATCAGCCCATGGATACTGTTCTTCTCCCGTAACCATATTATATCAATTTTACTCTTACAAACTTTTCTTTTCTTTTTCAATTATTATAAACCTTGGTGGTTTTGATTCAAGCATGCATCCTCATGTTAAGAATTATATAGTAGAGTCATAAATAAAGAGATTTGTTAGATCTAAAAATGCACACAAAAGGCAAGGCGAAATTGTATGTTATTGTTGGTTATAAAATGACGGGGAGGGAAGTGTCTGATTTAACGGCGAATGAAGTGGTCAATATTTATTATGTCATTTTACAAGACGAGATCAGGTGTAAAAAGAGTCTCTCATATTTATAGCCTTGTAGTGGTTAATACTTATTACATCATTTTCCAAGACGAGATCAGGTGTAAAAAGGGTCTCTCATATTTATAGCCTTGTAAAACTAGTAGGCCATTAGATAAAAAATGAAAAATCCTAAGAAAATCTGGCGGGGAGTAATTTACAAGGGCAGGTTTGCAACAAGATAAGCACGTCACACGAGATCTTACTTCCTTCCTCTTATCATGTTCTATTTTTATCTTTCATCACGATGATTTATAGGACTGAAGACCATATCGTATAGACGGTTCAACCAGAACTTCCTACTGAAGTGAAGTCGTAGGTGGTATTAAATAGTTTGAAATGGTTGAATCACAGTTCAATCATGATTTCAACATAAAATATCCTATCGTTGGCTTTTCCGGTACATTCTCAGGTACGATTTTCAATCCTTGGATGAGTCACGTCAATGGTATTTAACCAATTGTGAATCTTTTATGATATCAGCGTTGGACATAGCATGTTGGCTAGGGAGTATCGTATATAATAACATAGATTATAGATGCCCTGAAATGCATGTCATAAGTGTTTTGTACCTTGGTTATGCAAGTTAAATGTTCAAGAGTGGTCCAACTATGCATAATATGCTTACAATATAATAACAGGGGAATAGGGTAAAAGCAATAAACATTGCTATTCGTCCAAAAAAATGAATCATCCTTCATTACTTAAGTATACCATATAGTTGAATGTTTGAGGTGCTTTCCATAATGCGTACATAATCAACTTTCAGAATGAAAGAAAATTATTGGTCTCTAATAGAGTTTAATTGTCCCTAAAGTGTTGAGCACTTCTATCGTGCTTTAAAGGATCGGTGCTTTAAAGTACAATTTGAAGTTGTACCATAACGTTAAAGGTACAAATTGAAGTTGTACCATAAGGGAATTTGACATTTTCATTGTGGTACAACTTCAAGGAAGTTGTACCATAACATAAAGGTACAACTTTAGTTTGTACCATAAAGGGATATTACAAAATAGTATAGGTACAACCTAAAGTTGTGTCATAACGCTAGAGGTACAACTTCAAGTTGTAATATAAAGGCAAAAACAAAAGCACCAATGCTTTAAAGCATTGTAAAATTCCTCTAAAGTGTTTTCCCCTATATAGATCATCGTTGTTGATCACAACATGCGTAATGGATATGAAGTTGCATGATTTGAAATATATAGGGCATATGATGCCAAGTTTTCACTAATAGTTAGTTGGACAATATATTGTGTAAGGGTGAACGCCTAGATGACTCTTAGATCACAGATATGTCCAACAACAATATAGTAATTTAACAAGAACAATATATATAATTTTTTAAGGACTAAATCACAATAATGAGAATGTACAAAAATGTAAATATAATTTTTGAAGAAATAAATCACAGTAATGTGAATGTACGAAAATAAGAATACATTAAAGATAGGTCCATCGAAAGAATGAAGATTTGCAAACTTATTACAATGGTTGAAGGTGATAATCGAAATGAAGATTGCTCTACAATTGAACAAATGTTTGCACGTTGTTTGACAACTTCATATGAGTCCTCTTTAATGGTAATTTTCCTTGTACTTAGCTTGGCTAAGCAAAGAACTATAGCAAAATTAATAATGTGCAACCATGAGTATATATATACACACACGTAGGACAAACCAAATAAGGTTAATTAGTAAACAAATTGTTAGTCAAGTATAAATATAAAACAACAAACAAACAAAAGGAAACTCATCAATAATATAAGGGCTAGAAGAAGAAAAAAAACTAAACATGCAGTGTACATAGGACAAACATATGAATCAATATTTGTCGTCTTATATTCAAATTTTATCGATCTAAAATGCACTAAATTGACACTCTTACCCTTTGGCCCAAATTTCTAACTAAGTATATTTGAGAGATTGTACTAAATGTTAGGGTGACAAATTAAGGTGTTTTAGGGCAAGGAAAAGCAATGCCCAACAAACCATTCTCAAAACAAGAGTGTCCTTCTTTAGGCTCCTGAAGCCTAGCTAGGTAGGTCGCTATCTAATCCAGAACAAAATAACAAATTAAGCATATTTTGTTAAACACATATATACCAACCAATAATATAAAAATGAAAATCCATAGATTACAAAATAACAGAGGTAATGCGTGTCCATCAGAGTTTTTGACAGGTTAAAAAAAGCAAAGTTTTTGATAGGCAGCATGTTTTGAATACCCCCTTGCACATTTAGTTATGATGTAATTTACTTACTGTGGAATCAACCAATGGTCCATAATAGAGCAATTATTTTAGCTACTGAGTTTGGGAATGCTGGCATGACAGATGAGAAAAAGCTTCCATAGGCCCCATTAGTAAAAAGTGGTTAACTCCTAGACACTGCAATAGTATTATGATTCGGGTAAGTTTGTGCACT
Organism: Linum tenue; assembly: GCA_946122785.1. NCBI lineage: Eukaryota > Viridiplantae > Streptophyta > Magnoliopsida > Malpighiales > Linaceae > Linum > Linum tenue. The sequence goes on along the minus strand of CAMGYJ010000008.1, from coordinate 11,019,828 downwards.
ATGACTATGAAGGTCCAACACAAAAGTCATCAAAACCCTTAACAATGTGATCGTCTCCGTTACTTCTAGAATCAACCACAATAACTGCAGCCAACAATCACATGTTACTGCTAGCGTATAAATAGTCATTGTGATATAATTATTGATAAATCATTAAACTATCGGTAAAAGCCCAAATATAAATTGTTGTTGCCTTTCTTCTCCTGATGAAATCGTAGGGTACTATTTGATACTCATTCTCATACTAACAATCAGGGCTCTCTTAATTTTAGGATCCATTTTATTTTCAATAAATAATCCCAGGGAAAAATCATTCTCGGACAAAGACGGATTGTTTGATTTCCTTAAGCAGAGACTTTGCCCTTTATTGTTATCATTCTACTACTCATCTAAACATCAATGGATCAAAGATGTCTGAAGGAAACTTAAAACATTTCGCCTTTAATAGCAGGTTAATTGAGAGACTATCACCAAAATTATAAAAAATACAACTATTATAACAAATACTAAATATGGTAATTCATATTGTTTCAAGACAAACATTGTATATCTCGTATATATGCTGCAATGGTTCACACACTTGTCGACTATCGTGTTTTTCTTATTTAATTTTCCCTTTCCTAGACTCGAGAATAACTAAGAAAAAAATCAATCCCAATCAAATTATCATCAAAATAATATATGGCTTAAAATTACGTGGTCATTTGGAGGTTGGAATTCTCTCAATTGATGTATTTAATAAATTGTTGCATTGTAATTATATGCATTTAGAAAATGTATGAATTTGAAGAATACTTTTTTTTGGAGGATTGAATTTTACTTTTTATGGAAATAAAAACAAAACACTTTTTACTTTTTAGGGCCAGAAGACCCAATGCCCTTCATTTATTATTCTTTCTCTCCTCTCCAACCTTTTTTATGAGAACATTTATAGAATAAAGCAAAATAATGAGGGACAAATCTGGAATGAAAATTTGGCACCCAACCATTCATTTACAATCTCTACTTTAGGTGGAGATTGTCAATCATTCGTTATGAATGATTATAAGTGTGCCTAGAACAAGTAAATACATCAATACATCAATTAAAAAAAAACTACTAAATCTTCACATTACATGTATTCACTAAATACATCAATTAAAATCCTAACCTCCAAACGACGCCTACATTAACTTTTAGGATTTTGCTATGGTGACTTGCAAGTCACCGCAACTTGGACAAAACGGTCGACCTGTTCACTGATGAGGTCGGCCTATTTGGACAAAATGGTCGACCTCTTCACTGTTATGGTCAGCCTATTTGGACAAAATGGTCGACCTCATTGTTGGAATGTTCAACCAGATGTACTATTTTCCATTTGTTGTGTTCAACTAACGGTCAACCTCTTCCACTAAAAGACACTATACAAAAAATGGTCTATGACTTACATCAAATGGTCTACCTATTTTCTCAAGCGGTTCACCTCTTTCATTAATTGATCCACCTGATGAACCATTGCTAGTGATATCATCATATATAATTAGAGTCCAATAACAATAGATATACTTTCTAGTAAGAGATTTAAAATTTGTACAAAGGCTGCAAGCATAGATGACATGTTTCTCGAGTGAATGTTATTCCGTAGATTTGAAAAATGTTATGCATATTTATTTCTTATGTTGCATTACAACAATTTTATATTTTTGGTCTCCTATCGCCCATTATTTTCCTAATGTAAGTATAAGTAACTGTGTTATTTGGTCAACTAGTAGCCGAAAGTGGAGATCATTTGCCGAAAGAGATATGTAAACCATTTTGCGGAATCTGTAGGATGTGTTGATAGAAGCGGTCTACCTCCTCCAACAAGCAGTTGTAAGTTGATGGTAAGTGTATCACATGTCGACCCATTGCCAGAAGCGGTAGACCGGCTGTCTCGAGTGGTATACCACTTGGTGGAAGAGGTCAACCACTTAAGGTAATTGTGTCATCAGGTCAACCCATTTCAAAAGCAGTAGACCGGTTGACTCAAGTGGTATACCATTTGGTGGAAGAGGTCGACTATTTTCTTGGAAAGTGGTCGACCACTTGGTGGAAGAGGTCAACCACTTGTAGGTAAGTGATGTCATTAGGTCGACTGGTAGACCGGATGACTCATGTGGTAGACCATTTGGTGGAAGAGGTCAACCATTTTCCTGTAAAGTGGTCGACCACATGATAAAAGAAGTCGATCATTTTCTCCAAGTTCCAGTGACTTACAAGTCACCATAGGCATACCCTAACTTTTATGCCCTCACCCATGATATACATCAATTTTCTAAAATAAGTGTATTAACTATATTCTACTTCCCCCAATTCATCAATTAACACATTCAATTCGGTGGCCCAAAAGTAAACCGTAAATTTAAGCCCATCCAATAATTTCTCTCTCTCCTCCTCAATCGAACTGTCACTTAATCATCACCCTTATCCCCCTCTTTCCACCTCAGCCACTGCCACCACCTCTCCCTCCCCCGCTATTTCTCCACCCTGTCAACGTCAATCCATCCAAATCCCGAATTCAAACATCCAAAACCAACGCCCTAGTACCCAATTTCCCCGATTCCAATCCTTACCACATGCATTCTCCAGAATTCTCCCTCCCCCATCCTCCCACTATAGTCCGTCCCTAAACTCAATCTCTCGTCCTGACGGAGATATAAGGGGGGAGAGAGAGAGAGAGAGAGAGGGAGGAGAAACGAGTTTTCTTCATTTCTCTCTCTTATTTTTGTTCTTTGCCATTTTGGGGGTCGCCGGAAGAGGCGGGGGAAGAAATGTCGAGCGTGGCGGTGAAGTTGTATAGTGTGTTCTTCAAGTTCCTCTTGAATCACCGCTTGCAGTCTCAGATTCACAACCTGATCGATGTTGATTCCAACTGCTATAGCGTCACGACCTGACCCGACGAGTCTGTCGCCGCCTCCAACCCTTCATTCACCGATGGCGTCGCCACCAAGGACATCCATATCGATCCCTTCACTTCCCTCTCCATCCGAATCTTTCTCCCGGAGTCCGCCCTCAACCCTCCCGACCTAGATTCGAAGCTTCATATGAAAGGCAAGCCCGCCAACAACAAGCCCGGTGCCCCTCGACGATCTGATCTCGATCAGCACAAAAACGACAGAGATGTCATGAATGGGAGCTTTCGGCAGAGCTGGAAAAGGAGCAGCCTCGGCCAGCTCCCGGGATCTGTCGCAGTGCGTTTGAGCAAATCATTGTCTTTCGAGGACTCAAGGAGGAGTAGCTATGGTTGCAGCATTGACTCCAATGCGTTGCAGGTGAGGTTCGACGTCGGTGGATGAGGGTACACGGGGTACTCGCCGGTGAAGGACAATTCAAGGAGGCTGCCCATAATGCTGCAGTTCAACGGCGGGGGATGGGTGAGTGGTGGGAGTGACTCGGTGGCGAATGTTTGCTTCTGTAGGAGGATTGTGAAGCTATGCGACGTGATTGTGGTGGCAATGGGGTACAGGTTGGCACCAGATAATAAGTATCCTGCGGCTTTTGAGGATGGTATAACAGTGTTGAATTGGTTGGCGAAGCAGGCAAATTTGGCGGAATGTAGCAAATCGATGGGCAATGCGAGAGGGGTTGCCTCTAGTTATGGCAATGGGGCGGGTTTGCCTAAACCATCCCCATTCCCATCTTCAAATACCCAAATCCATACCCGCCCCATACCCATACGCGAGGAATGTTTTGCAATCCCATTCCCATACCCGTGGGTTTCGGGTACCCATGAGTATTACCCGTCCCCGTACATCCAACATTATTATACCTCAAACTTACAATAAAAGTTTTAATTATAACTCTAAACGAACCTATTATATCATGGAGTCAACAAAAAATGATCATTTTCTTAATACGGTTCAAAGAATATGATTATAAAACATCCATTAATACATAACATAGAGTACAATATTTTTCAAATTATTATGCTCTAACTCTGGTACATATACTAAGTAATAATAATTAACTAAAATAATCTTTTTGACAAGGGGGAAAGTGAAAGAGTGAAAGGAGAATCAAGGGAAACGAATTAGGTTTTGATTAGGGTGGTCACTCAATTGCATTTCTACTATTTTTTTTTCCTCGAGTTATCCTCATCATCATTGATAGATTACAATTTGATCCACATATTTTTTTATATGTGAAGAAATTTTCTTGGTGGGACGGGTATGTGTATCAGTGTATGGGTATGGGTGGGACGGGGAGGCTAAAATTATACCCACCCCATACCTGGTAAAAGTGTGGATTTCCCGCGTTGACTGGGTCGGGGGCGGTCGGGTACCCACGATCATGAGTTTAATTGCCATCCCTGGTTGCCTCCACGGAGTTTAAGAGAGCTGATAGTCCGCATAGGCTGATAGGCATATTGTTGACGAGTTTGGAGCATCAGTTGTGGAACCTTGGTTAGCCGCTCATGGGGATCCTTCCAGGTTTTTGTTTTCTAATCTCATTTTAACATAATCCATAACCAGGAAGAATCTTATGTAAATGTTGGAGGTAGAAGCTTTTCAATGTGTGTGCGCAGTAGCTCACAATGCTGGTCATTTGTTTGGATTTTTGTGGTTCTATGTATTAAGGATGTGAAATTCGTTGTTTCTAGGCTATGAATCATATTCTGCAAGTTATTAGATGGTAGTAACTTTATGTACTATGCTGGATACTTGGCTTAGGAAGCTTCAATATCATTCGGGGTTTGAATTTTAAGCTTAACTTCCTGGGAGTCTTGGAACTTCTTACGTCTGTCCTAGGTTTTCCTCTGTTTTGCTGCGGTAATGATAGTTGTACATGGCAACAAAAGTCTCTGCTGAAAGAAGCCTATCGTCCTGTTCGTGATTAGAGTGGCTAGAGAGTTGTACATGGCAACAAAGCTACTCTTGACAAATTTAGCCTTTAAATTTTTTTGCTAGTTGCATTCAAATTTTATTTTTCTTGATGATCCTTCGGCTCCATTAGCTGTCGCCCTAATTGTTTGAGGCTCTTCAATTTTGGGAATGTGCAATAACTTGGAACTGATTAGCGAATGCTAGCTTCTTTGCAGTATCTCCTCCATGTTTCCGTTTTCAGCCGTTTTAACTAGGGAAACTAAGTCATAGATCTTTTTCCTGTGTTGGTGAATGATGTAAACTTACTAACCTATTTGAAGATTGGAGGAGCAGAACCAGGAATGTAGATTTCGACGCCTTTAAAATTTTCTGGAGAGGATCTGTATTAGTGAGTAGAGGTGGCAAATGGATTGAATTCATGGATTAGATCAAGTGGATTATTCATTAATCTAACTTTCATCCTCAACCTTGGACCAATATGTAAAATGTGAAAAGTTTAGGTACTAAAATGTCATAATAAAAAATTTTAGGTACCAAAACTCAATTTTTTAATGATATTTTTTCTATAAAAATTAAATTTTAGGTATCAAAATGTAAAACAAATGAAAATTATAGTTACTAAACTATAATTTGACAATGACATGAATCCAATCCATGAGTCCACCAATCCAATTGGATTTGTATCAAATGGATTGGATGTAAAAGGATTGGATTAGTTGGATATTTTTAACGGATTGGTGGATTTGATTGAGAATTGCCACCTCTTTTAGCAAGTGCTCCCTGTTTAGGCTTCTTGGTCATAGGTTTCAGGCACCATATTTTAGCCTGTAAAATTTTGTAAAAGTGAAATTTCTGCCCCAACAGTTTTTGTTTCTCCACTTTTGCTCTAGTAGCAGTTGTCCAATATCTGGAGAGCAGTCCCATCCCTTAAAAAACAACGAGCTTTAGGTTTATTTGACTCATTGTCGACGTCTTATCTGTTTTAACTTGTAGTAGTATCTATGTATAGCTGAAAGATGATTCACTCCATCCCTCTTTGATGTTCTTACCACTTCTATCTTCCATCTTAGGCTAGTTGATTCTTAATAATATTCAAGTGAATTCTAGGTATCATGTTTGAGGGTCCTCTGCCTCCATCTTGTTAAACTGGAATATGATATTGATTCCCCTGTCTCATGTCCTACATAAACAGATGTGTTCTTCTTGGGGTGAGCTGCGGCGCTAACATCGCAAACAGCTAGAAAGGCCATTGAAGCAGGCAAGCTTCTGGACCCCATCAAGGTTGTCGCACAAGTTCTAATTTACTCCTTCTTCATAGGTAACATAACAACACATTCTGAGATCAAGCTGGCAAACTCGTACTTGTATGACAAGTCAATGTGCTTGTTCACCTGGAAGCTCTTCCTCCCGGAGGAAGAGTTCAGCCTCGATCACCCGGCTTCCAACCCTCTCGTCCCGGGCACGGGTGGCCCACCATTGAAGCTCTTGAGGCCCACCTTCACGGTGGTGGCAGAACAAGATTGGATGAGGGATAGGGCCATCACTTACTCCGAGGAATTGGGGAAAGTGAATGTCGATGCTCCTGTTCTGGAGTACAAGGATGCAGTTCACGAGTTTGCTACCCTCGACATGCTGCTGAAGATGCCTCAGACTAAGGCATGTGCGGAGGATGTTGCGATCTGGGTGAAAAAGTTTAGTTTGTTTCGATGTCACAGTTTCTCGTATTAGGGTAGGGGAAGAAGACATTTGTTCATGATATTGCGTCTTTTTTTGTAAGTTACGGATCAAGAGATGATGAGAGAGGGAGAGCGGGGAAGAATGTGAAGAGTGGGAAAGGATATGCCTTTTGGTTTCATGAGGAGAGTAGGATCTTTTTTTTCACCAAAAGATCACTCGTATTACCGAGAAAACAGCCAGATACAAAGAGTCACATAGCTGAAAACAGCCAAGAAACAAAATTGAACCCCACTAAGGAGGGGGACAACGAAAGGGCTTTTCTTGCCACCAAGTGGGCAACCCTGTTACATTCCCAACCAACAAAAATAACCTTAAACTCCTGGAATAAGCTTCGCAAACTTCTTATCTCCTCCAAAAGCGTACCCCCAGCGACGTCGACTACCTCACCATCCCGAATCTTCCTCAAAATCACTTGAGCGTCACTTGCAAAAGTCATCGAAAGCAACCCACACGCCAAACACCATCGAACAACATCCCGGAAAGCCAGTAACTCCACAAGAGCCGGCTCTGAGATCCCCTCGTACAATGTCGCTGAAGCCGCCACCACCATACCCGTGGGGTCTTTAAGAACCCAACCACCCGCACAGTGAGACCCACTAGACGTAGCCCCATCCACGAACATTACCAGGCCACCTAGCGAAACGTCCTCTCTGCCCCTGACAACTGTGCTCCCTGAAGAAAGGCTAGAACCCCGGCTAATGGGTAAAGTCACCCATTCTGCAACCTGCAATCGAAATTGAGACATCAACACCAGGACAATATACTGAGTAAATTCGAAAACCACCCAGTTCCGGGCCTTCCAAACACGCCAGAAGAGGGCCACAACTCTCATCAGGGCCGCCTAATCCAACTCCTTCCACTCGAGCAACCTGCGCCAAAAGACACCCATATTGCTGATGGGAAAACGATCCCGGATAGCCACAAGCTCCGCCCCTTCCCACAACCTTACCGCCACTCGGCAACGGAAGAAGAGATGCTCAAGAGACTCACCCTCCTCCCCGCATACTGGACATGGCTCCAGCCCCCCAACCCCCCGAGTACTCAGTACCTCACCAGTTGGCAAGACACTGCGAACCAGCTGCCAGATGAAATACCGCAACTTGGGAGGTATGGAAGACCCCCAAATCCTTTTCCAGAGGCTACGATCCCACACATGTGCTTTCACCTTCACCCTTAGCTCTTTCTGCCTCCTCAACTCCACAACTAAGTGATAGCCAGACTTAACCGTATAAAGACCTGATTGCTCACCGTTCCATACCATCCGATCAGGCACTGGGGAAATAGGCAAAGGAATAGCCCAGAATAGCCCGGACAGTCTCCTCCTCAAAGATTTGACGTAAGCAATCCACCCTCCAAAATCCTTGATTCAGACATATTAAAGACGCAACAGATCCATCAACCCCAATGATCCCATGACGAGGTTTCGGAGGACAGGGATGTAACGCTGGCACCCAATTATCTGTTAGCACATCCACCGACTCACCCGAGCCAATTTGCCATCGAAGACCTTGTACCAACAAATCCCGTCCATGCAGCACCCCTCGCCACCCCCAAGAAGGAAGAGATCCCGCCTTGGCATCCAGTAGGGAGGAGTTGGGAAAAATACATTCCTTTAAGCACCCTAGCCAGCAGAGAATTAGGCTCTTTCCAGATTCGCCAAGCCGCTTTCGCCAACAGAGCTTGATTAAACTCCTCAAATCTCCTAAACCCCAAACCACCTTCATGTTTACTTAAGCACAGTGATTTCCAAGAAATGGGGGGAGAGGCGTATTCATTGAGGAGAGTAGGATCTGATTAGAGTAAGTGTTGTCAAGTTTACCATGTGTTTGAGTAATTCTTTTCTTCTTTCTTTCTTCCCGTGTATTGAAATGTAATATTACGGGACATTACCAATGGAGATCTCCTTCATTTCTTTTATCCTAGTTTTGAGTCTAACTCCTTTTTCTCTTTCGATTGTATCATTCAAGTATCTTGTATGCTATTTAACTAGTACAATACGATTTACAACACTGGTTTGTTTATTATATATGCGTACTCTTTTTGACTCTAAGATTATCACGCTTGTATTGATTGTGACAAAACTATTTCGTTTAGCCTCTAGTGAGAATATTATCAATATTATCACTTCAAAGTGGCCAAAATTTTGTTTTATAAAAGATTTACAATTTCTATTCTAATATAATTCAGACTTAGGTCAAGATCACATGATGAACTCTTCAATTTTCATACCAATCTCTATTACAAGTTACAACGTGAAAGGAATTGAACAACACTGAACTACTAGCTGAGCTTTTCTTCCCCTGTTTATGGGTCATTATTAACCCATAGCATAAAGCCCAATAGTTTGGGTCCAATAACAGATAAGACCTGCAAGGCCCTATTCTCCTTCATCGTCTTCACTCTTCATCGCCTCTCTCCATGATTCATCGCTGAACTCTCTGTTCGCGCTCTTCCTCACTTCGGATTCCAATTTCCGATCTCTCCTGCTCGCCGGAACCTCTCCAGCTGCTCTCCGGCGCCGTTCTGGTCCGTTTCAACCGTCCACTGTCTCACTCCATCTCCATCACTCTCACTTCATCAAGCGGCATCCCTCCTCACTCTTCTACAATGCTATGAGAATTGCTTCGGTTCTCGATCACCGACTCTCTGGTACCTAGGCTCAGATCTTCTGCTTCCACCACTTAGGAATATATTTCCTGGAGGTTGATCCGGGAGAAATGCAAGGACTCAGGGCCAAATTTAGGTTGGCCGCAGTGGTTGCGTTAACTCTTTGGATTGCTCTGCTCGGTTTGTATTCACTTTTGAAGCCAATCTCCAATGGATGCGTCATGACTTATATGTATCCGACTTACATTCCCATCTCGGCCGCCGGTGATGCTGCTGCAGCTTCCGGTAAGTATGGTTTGTACCTTTACCATGAAGGCTGGAAGAAGATCGATTTCGACGAGCATTTGAAGCAGCTTAGTGGCGTTCCCGTTCTTTTCATCCCTGGAAATGGTGGCAGCTTCAAACAGGCAACATTTTCTACTCTTGTCGCCGATTCACTTGGCCATTGTAGAGTCTAGTTAACCTTTTCGATTGTAGAGTTGGTTACATCTAAGAAAGTTACGATATTCGTATGCATTTGATATCTCTCAGTTTATCTAGGCGGGCATTAGCTTCAACTGGCGTTAGCTGAGTAAGCATGGTGCTTGTACAAGTACTATAATGAACTAGGATTTCGATGTTTTGGCTCTTCTTTTCCACAATCTTTATTGCAGGAGATTCTTGTTGAACTTCATGCTGCATGCTTCTCAATATCACTGATTATTTCGTTGCAGGTAAGGTCTGTGGCTGCTGAATCAGATAGGGCATACCAAGGAGGTCCGCCAGAGAGCACATTTCATCATGAGGCTGGTTTGACTTCTGATGAGGGGAGAGCGGACACGCATTTGGCTGGCTTTGAATTGCCCACCCAATACAAGAATAGGCTAGATTGGTTTGCTGTGGACCTTGAAGGTGAACATTCTGCAATGGATGGTCAGATACTTGAAGAACACACTGAATATGTTGTGTATGCCATCCACAGGGTATTGCAGCTTTTGTCACGTTGGTTTAATAATGTTGGGGAATGGGGAGTATGCCACACAAACTAAGACAGTAGTAATTTGGATGAAATGACTTGAAGTTTTGATAAGGGAATGTGCAAATAATGGTTGCTAGCTAAAAGCTCAATTTATTTTGTCAATCCTTCATGGCTGAATGAGATGGGTTTCTCTCATCGAATAGCTTTATGTGGATTCTGCAACATTTTCACCATCAGTATTACCAAATTCTTGATTCCAATCTAAGTATGAGATCCTTCATGAACGTGTTCACCAACTCTGCCAAAATTGGTTTCTCTACATGATTTTTTTACTTGTTATAATTTCAAATTTTCAGATTTTGGATCAGTATAAGCATTCCCATGATGTCAGAGAAAAGGAAGGTGCTGCCGCATCTAGTAGTTTGCCAAAGAGTGTGATATTGGTTGGTCATTCCATGGGCGGTTTTGTTGCTAGAGCTGCTATGATCCATCCCCGTCTGAGGAAGGCTGCTGTTGAGACTATTCTTACACTTTCAACCCCACATCAGTGAGTTTTGTGGCTCAGGTATTAGCTTGGCTTTCATGTCTGACAAAGTTGATTGACTAATAAAGAAAGTGACCACCTGATCCAGGTCACCTCCAGTGGCACTACAACCATCATTGGGCCACTATTTTGAGCATGTTAACCGTGAATGGAGGAAGGGGTATGAGGTCCAGAGTACTCATGCTGCATCATATGTTACCGATCTCTCCAATGTTATTGTTGTCTCAATCTCCGGTGGTTATAACGATTACCAGGTTCGTTGAAAGGGCAACTCGATCTGAGTTAATGTCATCCCATTTTCATTACATTTTGGGTTATATATTGGAGCTGAAGTTTAGTCTTGTGATTGATATGTAGTAATTGATTACTATTTTGTTTCTGTTTTTTGGAAATGCATGGGACAATGTGTGTCCTTAACTCAACTCTGTTGGTCTTGGTTTATGATTCATTCCATTGTTCTGTAGGAACTGATTATGCCTACTGGTCTCAATCCCCCTTTGTTATTTCAATTTTCTTTATCATCCTTTTAAAGCTGTGGACTGTAATGGCCTGTAAAGATCCAAGTTTTACTTAACTGGCATATCGTATGGATATTGTGG